>RJJA01000369.1:1069-57666 GCA_003724045.1 Lepidurus arcticus
TGGTTCCCTCAGCTTCATTTGCAGAACAGGCGAAGAATTAAGGGTGTTTCCTAAAAATAATAACAAAGAAACTTATAATACGAACTGAAGCAGGAAATGATAACACAAAATAAACTCGGCGGGTAGTTTCTTGTCCAGTTTAGACTTGTCCAGTTTAAATTTTGCCCAAACGTTTGAAATGAAACAACGCCACTGAAAACACGCTCAAAATACGAGAACAAAGTTAAATTAATGCTTACGAATCAACAGGAATGCTGTGCGTAAATGAAAATTGAGCAATTTATCCAAATTTAGCTTAAAAACATAACATCCTAAAAGTAGCATACAAACTGACACTGCCCCAACAACCCTCTTGTTCGGCTGCGCCAGCCGCACCGAGGCCGTGGGGCGAATAAAACGCACAAATCAGCGCTCCAAATTTAAGGATATATTACAAGCTAAAGTGGCACGTGAGGTTTGGCACGCCAAACGATAGTATAAGCTGGGCATGTCCCTAAAGGGACTTGCCCAGCTAATTAAAGACCCAAATTGGAAACGAAAATTAAAATAAATAATAGTAATAATAATAAGGATACCTGGACGACGTACCCAGCTAAAAAAATTATTGTACACGTTCAAAACACGTTACATAAAAGTACTATTCTGTCAAAACTTGTCTTTTGCGCTGCATACTACAAAATGTAAGAACTTCAAAAGCCAACACCAAAACACGGGAGAAAAACATTGTCCTAAGCTAAACGCGTGCTAACACATTCTTCCTAATCTCCCCGTTATGTTCCACTTTTACTATTAAAGGGACTTGCCCAGCTAATAACATCGCTCGAATTAAGCACGTCTACACTAACTGGTGTAGACCTGCCTCCAAGAGCTGATACGTTACGCTTAGTGATTTTTTTCTTTCTCCTGTGTCACCTTTAGGAAGTTCCTAAAGGTGACCGACGACTAATAGGAACATTAAAAACATAAAATACGAGTTAACTACTGGGGCGTGGCCTAAAGGTATCTATATTATTAGTTGGAACATGTGCTCCTCGCGATTTTTTAAAGTTAAATACTTTCAAGTAAGAAGCATACAATTAAATCAATTCAATTTAGATTTATTTTTTTCTGGAACTTAGTTTTCATGCTAATAATGGCAGAGTCAGGATCAAAGCCCAGTTTGTCTCAAGAGCAACTGCGTAAAATCGATGAAAACAAACGCAAAGCTTTAGCTATCAGAGCTGCTAAGCAAAATAGTCAACCGCTCCCCTCTACAGTTGCATCTTCAAGCGTAAAACACAACCTTCCCAATGTACCTGTTGCACTTGAGTCACCAAGAAGAAATTTCTATTCAATCTCAAAGCCCACCAGCAATAGCTCGAATGCATCATATACATCTAAGCCGTCCCCTTCTTTCGCAGTTTCCACTTCCAGTGATAAGTCCGTGCCTTTATATAAGCCTAAAGTTACTGCAACATTTGAACTTATCTGTCGTTCTCGATTTATCGTCCACGCCACGTTTCATCAACAGATGATTGAAATCTTCAAAGCTATACCCTCAAGAGCTTACGATGCCAAGTCTCGGCAATGGACTTTTCACATTTCTGATCATGGAAAGTTACTTGCGGCTCTCTTACCTCTCCAGCCTGACGTAATCTCCAATCCCCTACCTAAATACGTCCTGGAAACTTTTAGATCAGCTCCGCCTGAGCGCTTTATCCCTGAAGTGGATATCTCCTGCTTGGATCTTTCTTTGCGCGAAAATCTGATGCCTTTCCAGCGGATTGGTGTATGTTTCGGAATTTCACGCCAAGGCCGAGTCTTAATGGCAGACGATATGGGTTTGGGCAAAACCATCCAGAGTTTGGCTATTGCAGCGTACTATCGCCAAGAATGGCCTCTTCTAATTGTCTCTCCGTCTTCCATGCGGTACACGTGGGAAGAAGCTGTTTCCACGTGGGTGCCTTATGGGGGCTTACAGATCTCTACAACGAAGCCTATGCAAGTCATCGTCCTGACGAATAGCAAAGACCCTATAGGGAAGCATGATGTGCTGATCGTGAGCTATGATTTGCTTGCCAAGCGAATTCACGAGCTGTCACAGGCCAAGTATCAAGTGGTTATATTTGACGAATCTCATTACCTCAAGAGCAGCAATTCAGGCCGCACGAAAGCTGCTCTACCCTTAGCCAAAGCTGCAAAACGAGTCATTCTGTTGAGCGGTACACCAGCTTTATCAAGGCCTGCCGAATTATATACTCAGATGCAAGCAATAGATCCTAAAGCTGTTCCAAGGTAAGGGAACCAACAATCTTCAACTAAAAAAATCAAAATACAAAAAATCTTTACAAAATATGTAACATTTTTCATTATTTTGAGAATATTTTAAAACTAATTAGATTTATTGTCGTTCCAGTTTTCATTACTTCGGACTACGATATTGCGATGCTAAAAAAAACAACTTTGGTTTCGATTATTCCGGGTCTTCGAATATGACGGAGTTGCAATTATTTCTCGAAGAAAAGTTTATGATTCGGCGCCTTAAATCTGAAGTTTTAACTGAGCTACCTAGCAAACAACGGTAAATCGCGATAATCACCCTTTATAACTATGAATGATCGTTTATGACTTATATTATTACTTTATTAATTGTTGTTTAAACATTGTTTTTATTATTTAGGCAAATGATTATCTTGGACCCAAGTACCATAAAGAGCAGTTCTTTGGAAATGAAAGAAAAGGCTTTGGGAATGCAGCAAGGATTAAAAGGGTTGGAGCAGCGTGGAGCATTATTGTCCTATTTCCACGAGAGTGCGGTTGCGAAAAAGGCTGCTGTTTGGTAAGTGGTTACGCATTAAAAATGACATAAAATAGATGTAATCTGACGAGACATTTCATAGTGATTATGTCTGTGATTTGGCCATGTCTGGCAAGAAATTCCTTGTTTTTGGTCACCATCAACATATCTTAGATGCTGTTAGTAAGTGTCTTGAAGCAAAGAAAATTAAGTATAATCTATTAGCAAAGAAGAAGTTAAGTATAGTGTTAAACTGTAACGTTTGACTTTCAGGTACATCCGCATTGATGGTAGTGTGGGTTCAGAGCAACGTAAATTGCTTTGTGACAAATTCCAAAGTGATGAAGAAGTTCTAGTTGCAGTATTGTCTATCACGGCAGCTAATACGGGGTTAACTTTGACTGCTGCCCATCTCGTTGTCTTCGCCGAACTGTTTTGGAATCCAGGAGTAAGTCGATTGCATGTTCTAAGACAATTATAAAGTTTGAATTAGAAATTTGATTTGCTAGATTGTTATCGTTTTTTGGAATAATGTGATACTTATACAATGTATGTGTATATGTTGCAGATCTTAACGCAAGCCGAAGATCGAGCTCACCGCATTGGCCAACAAGATAGTGTGATTGTACAGTACTTGGTGGCACGTAACACGGCTGACGACCATCTGTGGCCCTTGGTGCAAAGGAAGCTGGATGTTCTGAGCAAAGCTGGGCTAAGTAAAGACAACTTTTCTGAAGCAGATGCCAAGCAGATAACCGTATGCCTTGAGAATATCTCTCTTGTCCAGTTACAATGGTGTCTTTCTTGCTTTTAGGATCCGAAACAAAACTTAATCACCAAGTGCTTCGAATTGCTGTCCGAAGAGGGCGTTGAAGACTACCCGGAAGAGTTGTTTTTGAAAGAATTTGAAGACTTAGAGAATGATGATGCACCCGTTTCGAAAAAGTTCAAGGTAAAAGTCAAAAAGTGTTACAATGTTCTGCATCCATCTTTGTGTGGATTAATATTGATTATTTTTTTTTTTTACTTTAGAATAAGTGATAAGGGCGTTTCCATTGGCAGAGAAAAACAATAAATAACGCTTTCATGTATTGACTTCCATTGGGTGTTGAAGTTTGTAATAACAGCGTGGGCGTGGTAAGTCAAGTCTCTTTTGTTTAGGATATAGATCTCGTGTATGTTCGTCAAATGTAATCCAGAGACAAATTTGTAACCCCGATGTTATTGCAAGATCTTTTGATTGGTTTGTCCAAGTCGAAAAAAGCGGGGCAAAAGAAAGTTGTTTTTTTTAGCTGGGGTTTCCGTTAGGATTCCGAAATAACAAGGCGCAAGATAGTCGAAGAAAACAATTCTTCTTTGGCTTGTGAAAGAAAAGAAAGACAAAAAAGTAGAAGGAAGAACAAGAAGAAAAAAGAAGTATTGATACAGTGTAAAGAGTTGTGTTGGTAATTTAAAAGCATTTGCGGTGGACGATGCCAGGGCCGGATTCGTCGTATTCTTGCTTGGAGATCCACATCTGTTGGAAAGTGGAGAGGGAAGCCAAGATGGATCCACCGATCCAGACGGAGTATTTACGCTCAGGGGGAGCGATAATCTTGATCTTGATGGTAGATGGAGCCAAAGCAGTGATTTCCTTCTGCATACGATCAGCAATACCAGGGTACATGGTGGTACCACCGGACAAGACAGTGTTGGCGTACAAGTCCTTACGGATATCAACGTCGCACTTCATGATGGAGTTGTAGACGGTTTCGTGGATACCGCAAGATTCCATACCCAAGAAGGAAGGCTGGAACAAGGCTTCAGGGCAACGGAACCGTTCGTTACCAATGGTAATGACCTGGGTGGAGTGAAAATAGAATCGTTTAGAATCGGAGCCATTTTTGCTAAAGGTGAGGCCGGTGTTTTTGTACCTGTCCGTCGGGTAATTCGTAGGACTTCTCCAAGGAGGTGGAGGCAGCAGCAGTGGCCATTTCTTGTTCAAAGTCCAAAGCGACATAGCAAAGCTTTTCCTTGATGTCACGAACGATTTCTCGCTCAGCGGTGGTGGTGAAAGAGTAACCACGTTCGGTCAAGATCTTCATCAAGTAGTCGGTCAAGTCACGACCAGCCAAGTCCAAACGGAGGATGGCATGGGGCAAGGCATAACCTGTGAAGAAAGAGGAAAATACATAAATATTTTTTGGTTGGAAAAGCAGGAAATTGATTTATTTTATGTAAGGAAGACACTGTCAAAAGTGCGTACCTTCATAGATGGGGACGGTGTGGGAGACACCATCACCAGAGTCCAAGACGATACCGGTGGTACGACCGGAAGCGTACAGGGACAAGACGGCTTGGATAGCCACGTACATGGCGGGGCAGTTGAAGGTTTCAAACATGATTTGGGTCATCTTCTCCCTGTTGGCTTTGGGGTTCAAAGGAGCTTCCGTCAACAAGATGGGGTGTTCCTCGGGGGCCACACGTAATTCATTGTAGAAGGTGTGATGCCAGATCTTTTCCATATCATCCCAGTTGGTGATGATACCGTGTTCAATGGGGTATTTCAAGGTAAGGATACCTCGTTTGGATTGGGCTTCATCACCCACGTACGAGTCCTTCTGTCCCATACCCACCATTACACCCTGGAATGAGAAGAAAAGTTGTCCATTAGTCGCAAATTCCACATTTCAGTAGCGAAAATTTGTAAAATAAAACAGTCGGAAATGGAGACGGTCTAGGATTGAAAAGTTGCTCAGTTTTTACCCATCTTGAGATGTAATTTAATGCCACACTACCACCCCCTTACGGCTTTTAAGGTTTACCCCATGCATGGAATCCCCCACCATGTGCTCTTAGCTCGCCTTCCCAAATTTAGACCATTCCCATCTGCTAAAAGACCAGGCCCCAGCCTCGGTTTGTGACCATATAAGGCGATGTCTGTTGTCGTTAACTCGCCCTCTCGTAATATTTTTTTCTTTTTTCATTGCATTTTGGAGTTTTTTTACGTTAAAAGGGATTTTAACTGCTCCATTTCCAATTGCGCTTTGCTGGGAGATTTTTTTTGTTTTTTACCTGATGACGGGGGCGACCGACGATGGAGGGGAAGACGGCGCGAGGAGCATCGTCTCCGGCGAAACCGGCCTTGCACATACCGGAGCCGTTATCAACGACCAATGCCGCAACATCATCGTCACACATTTTGGTAGATGAGAGGGGTTCTAAAATGGACAATAAATAATTTCGTTATTTCGATGTAAAAAAAAATCGTATTTAAAAAAAAGAAAACGTAGTAATTTTTGAGAACGTTCGAGCGAAGATAGTGGCAAACGTAACGCAGATTCGGATGCTTTTAGCCGATCGTTTTTCTTTTCAGATTATTTTTCGGTTTCGGGTTCTGTGACGCGGAATTTCAAGTTTCAGGAAATGAGAAGCTTTTCTAACTTGTTGTCAATTCATTAACTGACCTCGTATGCAAAAGCAGGCTCCGAAGCCTGTCAGTTTACATTCTAGTGCGATTTAATTCCCTAACCGTTACGCATTTGAACTTTTAGATTTTATCGCTTAGTAGCAAATTAGCGTTCATTGTGCCATTGTCTAAGATATTTAGCTGGTTTCGAAAGAAAATCGTTTGAAATTTCCGTAATTTTCACAAATTTTAAAAAGGATTTGCAACAGGTAAAAGTTTGAGAGTTTAGTTCAGCGTAAATTGCGTGAGAAAGATTCGTCGCAAATGATCAAAAGACCGGTAAAAACGAATTAGCGTCAGAATCTTCGCTTGCACTTCCACTTTGCCAGTAAAGTTACACGGGCACAAAAACTACTGCGAATTCCGTAAATGTGTTAAGAGTAACAAATCCGAGGGACAAAGTAGCTTTAAAGAACACACCTGAAGACCGAAGAGCAAAAGCTAGAACACCGCTTGGGGCTGGGCCGTAAGACCGAATGGTGCTCTACTGCAGCGAAGTACGAGCCTTTATGCAGATGACCACCCTCCACCCACCTCACCCCCTACGGACGCTGTAATCGCCGCCAAAGCCCAAAAATATCACGGGAAGACCCTACCAAACAAGGCGCCTTCGACGTAGCGTCCTGTAAATCCCACACACATGGGGTTTTGCGCGGACTTACAAAGTCAAACTTTATTTTCCAAAGCCCTTATTGATATTATCCTAATTACCCTTTAATAAAAAAACTACCTAATAAAACGGGATATAACTTTCCATACGAACTACCAATATTCCTAAGTTCTAGTCTCAAGTATGTACAATTAAAACGGGAGGATATAGTCTTTTCAAACAGATGTCTAAAAATTGTGGAGTGTTTATTATGTATTATTTTTAATAAAGTACGATGGAAGTGCAGGAACGTGTTTGCAATTAATTTGGTATTTATATTATCGTGTATTTGCCCAAGGGAAAATAATCATCGCCTGCCCCATGCAAAGATTTCCGGCATTGGGTGAGTGAGAGAACGCGTAGTGCAAGAAAAGACGCTATGGACGCCCCTCCAACACCATATAAGGGCACGGACGTCTTACTCAAGGATCGCTCAGCTGGACCCATATATTTGAGAAACCCTGCAAGTATATGGGGTTGCTTTTCGTCTCTGTCCCCTTTTTCACTGTTTTGGCAATTGCTCTTTACCCTCTACCATATGGCTCACAATTTGCAACCTTTTCCCCAAAAAGACCGAAGATGCCCTAGCGACAAGCAAATGGGCCGTGAAACGAGTCTTACAACAAAAGAACTTTTATACAAAAAAATAAGTTCTTAAAAGCGCCTAGCCAGCTTATGTTTCCAATATTATTTAACGTAGATAGTATAGTAATTTGGCCAACGAAAGGAATAATTATTCTGCCACCAGCAATGCTGTCTGTATTTGGGCGTACGTCGGAAATAGACTTTGCCACTCAGTTGAGCGTTTGGCCTGGGTTCCGTACGGGACACAGCTTCGGCCCAATTTGGGACGCGCGATGGGTGTCTTTTAGACACCCATCTTAAACAAAAAGTTCGCCATTCTACACTCGCTAGTAGCAAAGTGTCAAAGAAAAAAAAGACAGAATTCTGACGACAACAGTTGAGAAAAATATCACGGTTTTATTTCAAATGAGGCATTCAATTGTATCGCAAAAACATACACAACATCAATGAAATTCATCGCATTTCGAAGTGTTGTAATTTAGCTTCCAAATGCAGCCAATTATGGTCAGAACCGGACCAAAATCTTTTCAAACGGTACACGTCTATGCGTATATGTGTGTGTATATGTGTATAATGTAGAGCAGGCCCCTCCTTTTTTTTCGACAGCTACTCTTTTCCAACATCCTAGCCTCTCCATGGTCCATATGTGCTCCCTCTTGTTAATAATAGACAAGCCATGGACGGAGCTGATCGAGGTCACCGCGAAGGCCCAGGCTAAGCACGGAGCTATTTATACCTAGGTAGATGTTAGGGTATTTGTGTTGGAGTTAGGCACAGGTACTAAGGATGCGAAAAAGGCTAGATAAGAATTACCTGGTCCAACCAGACTCCTTTTATCTCAATAATTCTTTTCTCTCTTGGAAAATTTTGGAAAATCTTGGAAAATTTCGTGCTACGTCGATATTCTATAGAAAAATATAACAAATTCATCAATTGACCGAACTTTTTTTACTAATTTGGATTATTAACCTTTTTAGGTACTGCCCAATCCATAATATTCAATAGAAGATAGCAGAATGCGGCAATGAGTAGAAATAATGGTCCAGCAATAGGACCACAACTTTTATACCTAATGAAATTGTGTGAATAACCTGTTTCAGTGCTAAACAAATGGATTTACCTTAAAAGTCTGGCGCCCAAAGTAGGATCAGGGCTTCGGCTGACAAAATCGTAAACGTTTTGGGTTCTGACAGCGATGTTGTTCCAATCATAGGCTCTCGAAATAATTCGATGACATTCAAAAGGTTCCACAGCTTCACCTTTCATGGTAGCTTCAATCGCCACATCCAACGCGCTAACAATATCTAAAAATGGCAGTTCCCAAATACAGATCCAGACCACACGCTTATATTTTACCTAAAACCATGGGTTTGGCGAGCCATATAAGGTTAGGAGGGAGTACTTCAGGTATGCCGCCCACATCAGTGCTTACTACTTGCAAACTAAATATAGCTCATTGTCACACATAAGTTGTCAGGGAGATTGAGGGGTTGGCTATACTAACCCACAAGCTGCAGCTTCCACAATTGCCATACAGTAAGCTTCGGTTAAGGAAGTATTCAGAAAAATTTGGCCTTTGACTAAAACATTCCGAACATGAGAAGGACCAGGAACTGAACCCAATAGTTGGACACGGTCAGTTAAGTTGCAATTTTCACGCATTTCTTCCAAAACAATGCGTTTTGGGCCATCCCCACCGATTAGGAATTGCACCTGGTAACAAACGTAACACGAAATTCTAACTTCAGTCAAAACTAAGGGTAAATTTCGTATTTACTTGGGGATACTTCTCGCAAATAATGGGAATTACTGAAGCCATTAAGTCCACTCCTTTGCGATAGACTAGTCGACTCATGGTCACAACAGTGACTATCGATATTAGTGGAGAGAAAAATTTAGTTGCAAAAATGTTGATGGATTGGAGAGGTAAAATTTTACTTATGGAGTTGTTGCGCTGAGTTGGGTCGGGACGAAAAATCTTCGTATCGACAGCGTTAGGAATGACTGAGACTAGTTCAGGTCGAACATTTGCTCGTAGGACTGTGTTTTCTTTACCCGTATGGGACACGCAAATGCAGTGGTTACAATTCGCCAAGGAAATTTGCAGAAATTTATTGGTAGTGATGGCTGATGCGTCCGCAAATCCGAAGAGCGAATGATCCGTAAAAACGCTCTACAGAATTGGAAATTTTACGTAAGTATTGATCAGTTCTACAAAGCAAATCTGTAGATACTATTTAAAAGAAATTTGTGAAGAAATTTTCTCGACTAAAGAAACCTTCTTAGGCTGCGGTCCCACTATGTCGAAAGTCGAATAACCATGGTTATTATAACCTTTTCCTTGGAAATCTATTGCTTTTCCTATCCCTGAGATAGCAATTTCCAAGGAAAAGGTTATAATTACCGTGGTTATTCGGCTAGTGGGACCGCAGCCTTAGAGTACTATAGGTAACTTATATACTTTCAAGCCCATGAGTCTGCCAAGGAACATGGCTTCGTGGGCCAAGGTCGAAAAGGCCGAATGACCGTGTACTATGTTAATTTCCTCGCGTATGAGTATATGTCGTAACAAGGGCAATGATGCGACCATTGTTGGCAGTACAACTTGACTGTAAAACGTTTTTAAGGGCAAATAATAAACCTAAGAATTTAAATGAGTACGTCAAATTTATTAAGAGCTGATAATACTTTTTCGGATACCTTTAAGCCATTTGCCATATATCGTATGCCGGTTCTATTGCCATACGCATGAGTTATTACAATAACTTTATGTCCCAGGTTTAGTAAACACTGTGACAAGGTATGAATGTGAGACTCGACTCCACCCATATTGGGATAAAAGAAGTCTGACACCATGCTAGAAAAATGATAATTAAAGCTTTTATTGTAAAAAAATAAATACAAATAATTTTCTTACCAAATATTATAAAGCATTTTTATGACGAACACGCTTTTACTAAAACAAAAACAATCACAAATGCAAATAGCCGCGAGTAGCGGAGCCTTGTCTCACTAGGCTAAGGTAATACGTTGACCAAATATATGAACAAAAGGGCAAAAAAGAATCGGCACAATTCTTCTTTCTTTCCTTCCCTTTTTCGGAATGTCTTTCGCTTCTGTTTTGCAATAAAAGTTTACCTTACTTACATAACACCTTCTTGAGACTTTTTTGTGCTTTGACACAATGTCAAGTGAAAGACAGAGTGAAGGGGTACGGAATGAGGACCGTTTTCTTGCCTCTAAATGGAGCAAGTTTTTCAAACTATGATTTAGTACCTAACAAGCTCTTCCGCCAGCCACATCCAAAATTTTGAATTTCCTTAATTTAGCGTACAATAATTAGGAGGTTAGAAGTATGGGATCTCTACAACAAAAAATTAAACATTAGTGATGTCCAACGAGTTTGTGTAAAAATTCGATATGCCTTTTCGACTACCCCGTGCTCGTCGTACTTCGAAGATTGTAAGTAATTGCAGTTCTCGTCTGACTTGAAGTGTAACTGTTGTTAGACATGAGTTGTTCCCGCATGTTAGCATAAGGGCTTATTATTGGTTTAATGAAAGATGTTTGTATGTAAAGCGATTAACACTGGAGGGCAGGTGCAGGATTTGGTGGGTTTGTATCGAACCGGTTTTCTATGTAGGTCTAGGTAATCGAACGAGCTCTCAATCGCTTCTTTGTTTTCTAAAAATGACATTGCATCAGAAAGAAAAACAGGAGGGATTCTCCCAATAATGTCATCAGTTGTGATTCGTATATTCAACACTGAACTATATATCTAGCATCTTTTTATAGTTTGTGCGGAAGAAGTCGCGGGAACACAGTGAACTGAAGAGCGAAGAAGAAACTTCGCAAAAGAGCTATGGATCCCTAAAAAAGCTCGAAAGTGAAAATTTGGCCTATGTGACCTCTGAATTCCCAGAAACGCCTCCAGAACTCGATTCCAAAGTTGGTAGCATGCCAAAATGATATTTCTTTCCAGTTTTACGCTCGCTGGCAATTAACGAAACGGGTTATCTTAATTGCAGGAAGCCCGCAATAATGAGCAGGACACTTCGGTGTACTTCAGTGATAGTCGACGCCGAATAGATTACGTCCTAGTGTACGAGGAAGATAGCCAAGCGACCAAAAAAGAGCTCGCTAGGCGTTCCAGTGCCGAAAGGGAATCTCGAAAACAAAAAATTCACAAATATTTGGAAAATCTGAAAAAGGAAGGACTTGAAATAGAAGAAGTGCCCTATTTTGATAAAAGTTTAACTCAACTGGCCTAACGTAAGCTTATCTTAGGATGCTTGTGAAGGAAAAAAGAACTTGCGCTTTATTAAACTCCATGCACCATGGAGCACCCTAGCCTATTATGCCGAAGAACTCGGTTTCCGAGCTCCACTCAAAGTAAAGTTTGCTAAATCAGCGATGGAAAATATTTTAAGCTTTTAGCCTTCGGTGTTTTAAGTTCTCGAACCTTTAATCACAGGTCCAGTCGAATAGCGCAGAAGAAAATTGGTCCGAGGGCATAATTAGGACGTTGGGCTTGCCAAACCCCTTTTCACAAGATGTGCCACATAAATCGCCCCGATATTATTCATGTCCATTCCGCCGCTCTAAAATGGACAGGTCTCTCGAAATTTTCGTTGTGCAGTCAGGAAGTGTGTATAGTAAATTTTAAAACAGGTTTTATGGGAGTGACGATCAAGAGAGTTATTTCAGTCCTGCTCAACGAAGTCGCATCGTACACGAAATCTTATCAACCGCAGTATTTGGCGAACGGCGGAAAGGAGAAGTTGGCGTTGGACGACTTGTTGAAGAACGCATTTTACAAGCAGCGTACCCTTTGCACGAGGTTTGTTTTGTCTTTCAAGGTGACCAGCAATTTTAAAAGTATTTTAAGGGTTCCTATAACATTCCGTGGGATTTCTCGACCAAATTGAACTTGAGGCAAGTCCTATATGAATATTGGGCACGATGGGGTCGTTGGAACAAATACCAGCCTTTGGATGCTATCCGGAATTACTTTGGCGAAAAAATTGCGATTTATTTCGCTTGGCTTGGCTTTTATACTGCTTGGTTGATCCCCGTAGCCTTCGTGGGCGTTTTGGTCTTTCTGTACGGAGTTTTTACCATGAACGATGATAGAGTATCCCAAGATATTTGTCGATCGAGTACCAAGTATCGGATGTGCCCTCTCTGCGATGAACAGATTGGCTGCAAGTACTGGAATTTAAGCGATATTTGTACCTATGCAAAGGTAGCTTATTTGTTCGACCATCCTGGAACTATTGCGTTTGCGATCTTTGTATCATTTTGGGGTAAAGTGAACACTTCGTCTAGTGTTAAAGGTTGAAAATTCTGAATGATCGATTCGGTTCATATAGCTGTCACTTTTTTGGAGTATTGGAAGCGTCAGAGTGCTAATTTGGCCCATGAATGGGATTGCTTGGATGTCGAGGACGAAGAAGTGCGTCCCAGACCGGAGTTTGCAATTCATGCACCTTTAATCGAAAAGAATCCAGTGACAGGTATTCCAGAGCCCAGCTTCCCAGCTTCGCTGCGCAAAAAAAGGATAGCTGCGGGCATTGGAGTTGTCGCCCTCATGGTATGCAAATTCAAAATATTTTTGTAAAGGATTGGATTCTTCGATCACTTACGTATCTTCTTTTGTAATTTTGCAGGTATCTATGGTGGTGATATTCCTAGTGGCGGTTATTATTTATCGGATTGTTGTTTCCACTCCATTATTCCAACACGAGCAACTTCGCTCGCAAGCGCAAGCGATTGCGTCACTTTCAGGGGCATGTGTCAACTTGGTCGTAATCATGGTCTTGGGTAGGTTTTACGAAAAAGTGGCACACAAAATTACTACTTGGGGTAAGAAAAAACCTGCAAAAAATCTGCACAAATGTCATTAATGGATTGGCGGAATTGCTCATTACAGAAATGCACCGTACTCAATCGGAATTCGATGACAATCTGACATTCAAGGTGTTTCTATTCCAATTTGCCAACTTGTACGCGTCCATATTTTATATTGCGTTCTTCAAAGGAAGGTTTGTGGGCTACCCCGGCCACTATATCCACATTCTGGGTTTACGGAATGAAGAAGTGATAGCTTGACAAAAATCCACTTTTTCCCTCTAACTTGAAATCCTTATTCCTTGCGTTTTTCATTCTAGTGCAACGCTGGAGGGTGTTTGATTGAACTGGCTCAACAGCTGGCTATTATAATGATCGGAAAACAAGTTATTAACAATGCCCAAGAGATAATATGGCCCAAACTCCAGTCCTGGTGGCGTAAACGGAAAGTGAGTTTAAACTTTGCGCTATAAATGTACGTTCACTGGTGTCTTGGTCTATAAATAGGTTAATTTTAAGCAAACTTCTACTAAACGCTGGGAAGAAGACTTCCAATTAATTGAGAACGCCGGATTGTTTGAAGAATATCTAGAAATGGGTAAAACTCAAGGCTTTGCATTTTCAAAATTACCTGAATTGAAAATAACGGAAAATTGCATTTTAGTGATGCAGTTTGGTTTCATCACGATTTTCGTCGCCGCATTTCCCTTGGCGCCACTCTTCGCATTATTAAATAACGTTGTCGAGATTCGTTTGGACGCCCTTAAATTCGTGACCGAAACGCGTAGACCCGTTGCCGAACGCGCTAAAGATATTGGCATTTGGTTTGCAATTTTGGACGTACTAGCCAGAATCGCCGTTATTTCAAACGTAAACATAATTGCCGCACATATCTTCTCAAGTACTTGATTTCTTTGTAGGGCTTCCTTATTGCGTTCACTTCTGATTTCATACCCCGTTTGCTTTATCAATACGATTATGACTGGTCTCTGCGCGGATACGTCAAATTTACATTAGCACAAGCGTCCAATGGAACATTATCGGAACCCTGCTATTACCGAGGTTTTCGGGACCAGAGCGGCAACGTCACGGGTTTTTTCTGGAAGTTACTCGCAATACGGCTAGCTTTTGTAATAGCCTTCGAGGTAAATTATTTTATTGATTTGCCAAAGAGACTTATCTTTTTTTCTAAGCATTTCGTGTTTGGAGTTTGTCGTCTAATTGACTTGGTCGTCCCCGACGTGCCGCATTCCTTGGAACTTAAGATGAAACGCGAACGTTACTTAGCGAAACAAGCTTTGCAAGACCCGGATACCCTTTTGAAAGTAGAAGTTTAATGAAAAGATAAATAGTGTTTCTAGTTTCTATTTCAAGGCACAAGAAGAAAGGCTAGAGCAAGTTTTAACGCCAAAGTAACTGTATTAAAGCGTTCTTCACACGCTTTTACGTTTTAAGTTTCACACTGCGAACCACGGAGGCTTTAATACCCGAAAGTTCACCATCATAACGTCGGACTTCTGTTCGTGTTGTGCGGACCTATCGGAAAAATATTATTGTTAAATATGCAAATGGAAACATATTCTGCTGTTATATAATAATAAAATTATATAACTATAAATAATCAACTAAATAGTTAATAAAAGATAACAAATGACAGTTGACATACTTGGCCCTTTCTGCTAATAAGAGCTTTGCGGAACTTGGAACGGTGTTTAACCCTTGGATTGCGCTGCTCTTTCTTTCGATGGGGCGTTAAGCCCTTATTCTTGGCTATTTGGTAGTTAATTCCTCGCTTTTCAGAAACGTGATCGACTTCTGCGGCTTGGGCTTCATCTTCCGGTTGGGAGGCAGTTTCTTCGCCTTCACTGTCATCCTTCGACTCCGCTTCAACGATTGAAGTCCTACTCTTCCCCGATTTGATGGCTTGGTACAATTCCAAGGCCGTTCTTTCGTCGGCCGTCAATCCGTCGCGTTTTTCTTCCTTTTTAGTCTTTTTAGTCAGCTTAGTTTGTGGAGGTTCCTCGGCGGTGGGCTCCTGTACATCCTTAGGCTTAAGAATGCTCAGAAGTTTCTTCGGTTTCGCATTTGCGACAACGGGTTTCTCGGCCTTTTCTTCCCAGAGAATTTCTTGCCCGGCGTTCAATTTACTTAAGATGCTTTCGAGCGATTTCCTACATTTCTTTTCAATCGGGGATAACAGCTGCAACAGTCCCCGGAATTGTACCAAACGTTTAATTACCGGATGGGAAGACAAGCCAGATTGTTTCCGAGCTTTGAGGAGTAAATAATAACTCACGTTCGTGCAGTAACTGCAAAAGAAAAGAAAAAAAAGGAAATAATAACGCCTCTTGGGTGTTCTCAACAAGTTTTACTTCATGATAAGCTGGAACTTAATCTGAACAAACGTCAAGCCTGGCGTAGAGGGAATCTTATGTTGAAGAGCAATCAGAGGTGATAATTTCCTAGCTTCTTGGAGCTGATCTAGAAAATAACCGAGCTTCTGAATATATATTTAGGTAATTAACGTTTGTTACTTTTGAAGTCTTCAATGAGCTCCAGAAGTTCAGGCGATTCTTTTTTTAAAAGTTCTAGCTGTTCGCGACTTGATAAGGTGGATAAATCTGTTAGGACGTGTTGCTGTTCCTGGTCTGTTAAAGTTTCGGTTGTTGCAACACCTTTACGAGGTAGAAGATAGCCTAAACCAAAGTCTGACTCCTCTAGATCTTCCAACATGCGTTTTTGTAAGTTCAGTGCCTCCTGTTCCTCCAGAACGGCGGCATCAAGCTGCTCCTCGTCCGAATTAAGCTGATGGGAGTCAATCTTGTCACGGCTGTAGTACGTAGATTTATTCTTTCCCCAAGCTCGAGTGTCAAGTTGGTCGTCATTTTGCTCTTCCACGTCACTAGCCATATCCTCCATGTCAGCTTTCTGGGGAACTAGATCTACCTTTTTCTTCTTTTTCCGTTTGCTGGCGGGCTTTTGGACATGAACTTCGTCCTCAGAGGAAGAAGCCACACCAAGTATCTCATCCTAATTGAGAAAGATACAACCAGTATGAATGTATGAATAATCTTTCCATATTGAACCGAAAAGAAAAACCTTACGTCTTGCTGAAATTTGGGCCTTTTCATCAACTTCCCAAGCTTCTGTAACCCAACTTGTTCTTCATTTTCGTAATAATCGTCTATTTCATCGTATACAAAGTTTCTGGATGAGGAGTCCACTTGTTCATCTTTTTGCTCACGAAAGACGACTTCGGTTTTGTCTCTACGAGAAGAACCTTTCACTTTTTTCCCCATTTTCACGCATAGAAACTGAACAACACAAAACAACGTGCTCCGGTCTCTGGATTTAGCTAGAATGCGAAACCCGTATGCGGAGAAGCATAATAAGTCATTCGGGATTTTTCTACTGCGATTCGCATTTCAAGAAAGTTCGTGGAGTTTCACGCAAACTTTTTGCTCAAGTAGATTTGTTTCGGAACCTATCAACTACAAAATTTTCAGAATAATCCTTAATGATTCCATGAAAATTTCTGTTATGCGTCATTCATAGGAATCTAATAAAGGATATATAAATCAATTTTCGGACATTTCCTACTGTAGTAATGCCAGGGAGCTACAAGTTGCTCCCAGCGGCATTACTATTGCATCCCCTATGCATTACTATATAGTCACTCCATATTAGCACAGATTTCTGTTATTAAAAAAAGAGATAAGAGAAACTATCGTTTCGCAGATCGTTTGACCCAAGGTATGCTATTGCGAAGCTGGAGAATTGAATTCAAAATGAAAAAGAAAAAAAAAGTTTCATCACTATGCAGTCACGAGACAAATTATCTCTCGTATGTTAGACGCTACAAACTTTTGACAGTTTGGAAAAAGAGAAAAATAAAATAAAATGAAGACGGAGACCCGTGCGCGTTTTTCGGGCTTGGATAACAGTATAAAATTCAAAAACGTCAAAGGATATGCCATGACCATTTGCTCTCGTAGGCACATCAAAGGAGCCAAACCTCTCTCTATACTCCCCTACGACAACTCTCGTTATCACTTTTCATGGCTTTAAAAATAAAAAATGCAGATTCATGCAACTTCAAATTCAGCTTCTTAATAAGCTTGTCGAAGCAAAAATATCTCGTATGTATAGGCAACTGTTCACAAATTCGCCATACAAGTAATGCACTTACTTTTGAGTCCTTCAACAAAGGCAACCAATTTTTTTCCAGCGCATGAATAATTACCTAATTATAATGCAGGGATAATTCATCCATCCATAAGACCCGGTTCTTTCGCAAAGAAAAATACAAAATTTACAACTGGATTCCAAGCACAACTGATAATTTGGAATTTTTCTTGATACACAGTTATACGCACGATACTTTCATGGAATAGTGAGACTATAATTTCCATATAATTCAGGTAAGAATAAGAATTCCTGACAAAAAAATCTTTGAAATATGTGTCTTCTATACATGAATATACGGAAGAGAAACCTGTTTGAAGAGGGAGAAAAAATTCATCATTATAGCAATAAGTTTTCTTACGTAAAAGCCTAGCCTCTAATAAGAAGAACGACACCATACGTGTGATAGGAATGTTGCCGAGTTACAGAAGCAATTAACGGTCTACCACACAACCAGCAAATTGTCTGCCAACTCATGTGTCGAACCTTTCAGTGCCGTAAAAAGAAATTAAACACGGAACGAGACATTACACAACGTCTCATTTTAAACAAAGAATGTAGAACATATAGGTTCTTTTGCATTGTGTTTAGAAAAGCTCCTTTTTAAGAGTGCTACGTTTTTAAATCTTCGTAGCGTTATTTAAAAATTAGTTGCATTCTGATGTCTTTAACTTCCATGTACCATATACAGAATTGTTTCGAGCGCGCTCAAATTTTCGCGAGCGAAGAGCGCGATTGCTCGTTTCACTATTTTTCGAGCGCGCGCTCGCGATGGTGGTGCCACCATGCGACTTATACACATACTAGAAGGCTTTCATAATTCCCGCACAGACATCACGTCCGACTTTCGCTTGTGATGATTTTAGTTATAGTGCAATTATTTTCTTGTATGAATTTAATTCTTGTCTTACGGGAAACGCCAAAAATTCTACGAATGATTTTGGTCATGGTGCAATTATTTCCTTGAATGAGTGTAATTCTTGTCTTAATTGAAACGCCAAAAATGCTACGGATGATTTTAGTCATGGTGAAATTACTTTCTTGTATAAATGTAACTCTTGTCATAGGGGAAACGCCAACAAGGCTCAAAAGGATTATGTTCATCGTTAATTTCGTTATTGAAATGAAGTGCGATCATTTCCTAAAATGAATTTTGGGCCCGTTTTATGTGAAAAATCAACACCGTTGGTCTTGAATGATTGGTTCGTTCATAAGAGTGCAACAAGTTTTAAGCTGATTAAAGCAATTACATGAAACAAAAGTTTCGAAACGAGCGATCTGCAACTCTGACCATGTACGTTTTGGGCTCTACGCGTGGTTAAGGGAACAAAAATGGACGAGAAAAAACTCGAAAATCCTTAAAAGGAAAACGTTTCTGTAAATTTTGCCGTCTTGTTGGAAATTCATAGTGCTAGTTAAAAACGATCAAACCAAACACGACTATTACCGCTATGCAATGACTAAAAAATTGGAAATTGATATAGACGAATATAAGATGACGGCCATGAACCTACATTTACAATGTAGTCTATTAAGCCTATTGGTTTTCTCCTCTAATTAAAAATCCATTTGCCATATGTAAATCAAAATAACGAAAAAATGACGGAAACTCCTTTGGCACACTTTGCAACGAAAAAGAAAATGTATATGGCAGAACTCCCAACGGAGACACGAAAAATTGCTTCTCGACAAATCTTGTTCCGAATTTTGGTCGATTTAGTACGCTAATAACTAAGGCACGTGCATCTATCCGGAAGTTATATTCAAGCAAAGGCAATTTGTAACCTCAAGAAGCATTTTCCAAAGTGCTCCTAACTTTTCACATACTTTGTACATTACTTTATACATTCAGGTTTAACCCGCTTACAACCTAGCTTCAATTAAGGTTCTCTGGCAGAATTCCGAGAAGCTTTTACTTCAGCTTTACAATGCATTCTTTAGAAGCCGAAGAATAGTGTTGCTCGTACGTAAATCCCCACAATTTCTTGGTCTAATGCTATTGTTTTTGCCTCACGTTGCATAAATGACACTCACTACAGCGATCGTATAAGGAAGGTTATGGCGTATTGCGTAAAAATATAAAACAAACACTGAATTACAACATATTTAAGAGTATTTGCATTGTTCCCTTCAATGACGGAAAAGACATAAGCTATGCAGAAAATTTCTGCACACTGGTGCTCATTCTAAGATGATATCGCCATCCTCCCCGCGGCGATACCTGACTTGCTTGTCTCACTTGTCAAGCACACACTAACGAGACAAGGAAAATGACAGCTATCTGAAGCGGTGCAAGGTGCGGAGTCCGCAAAAATAGGCGACGAGTTTCCATACTTTATGACTGCAGCTATAATAAGAGCTTCTAATGCAAAGCCTGGCATTCTAACACTTACAGCCTCATTTCCTGGCGTTCATTGCTAGTGAATCCAATGTATATGAAGCTATCAAGTCCCCCTTCAGAAATTGACTCATTATTCAAGCCAATCCCTTTTCAGCCTAAATCAGCCATTGTTGTGTTCGAGATTGAAACACAGAGACGATTATAGTAAGTTTTAGCCAAGTTGTTGCGTGAACGTACACATTTCAGACTACTATACTCCATACAAAAAGACGCATGACTATAATCTTAAGAAATAAGATGATACGAAACTTATCTAAACGTTTCACACTGGAGAAATAATTAGTGTCTATACTAAATGTAATATTATTAGTTTCCCGATGGACAAGGAAGAAATTCTCAAGCTTAACCCCTTTCTCAAGCTTAACAGTTATAAGTTTGATCGTTATCTTTGAAAAGTACGTATGCAAACCATTACGTACTACTTTGAAACCCTCGCCAAAGTTTATTGCCACTTATCTCATATAGTTAATTACTATAGCAACTTCTAGAACAGCAAGCGGCAAACTGACACGCAATCCACTGTTCAGTTTCTATTACACTAACTGATCATTTCGCAAGGGGGTTGGTACTTCTACGGATTGAAGTGGATTGTGTCTTATACGTGCTTGGAAATGTAAGATTAGCATAGAACGTGGTGTCAATTCGATTTTGTTAGTCTAATACAATATCCCAAACAGCCTTTTAGACGTAAAAATCTCAGCTCACGTCTTTTCGACTTTACAAATAATCTTGGAAAGAATACAATGTAGAAAATCTTCTAGAAGCTCGTTTTCACATGGTGAGCACAATCCTCAAAGCCAAGCTTTTCACCGATGAAATGATCGAGGAAAACAGCGTTTGCGTCAATAGTACAATCTTCAAAATGAACTAAGCCACGCAAGATCCGCAAAGCTCGAGTCCAATTTTCACGATAATCTGTACGGTTTCCCTTTCCAAAGTTCGGAATTATACTTCTCATGGGAGTGTATTATCGGTTATCGCTTAAAGAATGACCTTTCGGCATAGACTGGCGTGCTCCTGGGAATAAGGTATTGTACGAAAGACCACGAAAAGAAAGCTGGGTTAAATCCTAGGATTTTCCTGTCACTAGTCCTTGGTTCTCACAACCACAGCTCTTGCAGTGATCCAAAGGATTTGTGCGTGCAGCACACATTGCTACCATGTCTACGTCGTCGAGCTTGTCACGGTAGCTTTGGCTAAAAATAAAGGAAACACCTCGATATAGCTCCGGGAAAGCTCGTGCGACTGGATCATTCTTCAATCTGACTTTGATATGTTTCTGGTGGCGTTCGCTTTACGCCTAGTCATTGCAAAAATGATCAAGCCTTGAAATTTGGATCAAATGTAACACCAAAAAATCGGACGCGAAGCGTAAAAACCGAGAATCAATTCCCAAGGGGAAACGAGCTTGACTTTAACGCTAGATTAGGGTGCCATGTTTTTCTCTCGCCCTTATCCCCTCTAGGACAGTCTTTTTTCTCAATGTCAGCTATGAATCCAATCCCGCCGACGATTTCTTTTTGCTTCTCAAGCTTCTGATCCTGATCCTTGATCGCATCACAATTTGGTCCACTGCATAGTCCTATCTGGAGTCAGAATCAATCCATTTCGTTTCAACTCACTCTGTGCCACCTCCGCGCTCGGTCCATGGTGATTTTAACGGGCTACACGGGCAGGTTCCTTTCATGTGGAAAAAGCATAATATAATAAGGATAAATCTGTACCAGTATAGTAGTAGAGCCTTCCATGCATTACTAATGTAAATGTGTTTTCGGTTACATCTATGGTATACGAGTTGGGGTCTTTGCGTGGAAGTCGTATTCAATCCAAAAGGCATCTTTTGTCCGTCATGAAATCAGCTTCTGCTTTTGCTATTGAAATTCAAAGTAAGGTAAGATAAAAAAAAGTACCACTATACTGCAACGCATAGATTGCATCCGCTGCTATATTGTGGGTAGTAATAGCTTTGGCTTTTTTCTCTTCAAATAACTATAACCTTGTAATTGTAATTTCCCCTATAAACTTAAAACCGTAAACTAAAAAGAGAAAATGGCAAAAAGTATAGTGTTTTTACGGATATGATTGACCTTTTTTCATTGCGGAGGGGCAGGCACAGCTCACGAACACCATTTCTCGTGATCGGCTTTTCACTTCAAGGAACATATAGACCATGTTGTGCTTTGTTTTAGGAACTCCGTGAGAGAAACTGGCGTTTCCTATAAGTGTAATTTTTGTGTGTCAGTTACCTTTACGGTATGCTAGCTTGAAAGCTATATCTGATACAGTATATTTGGGTGCTTACAAAGTGAAGTAGAACATGTTCTTTCTTTGGCAGAAATGCTTTTCATGATGGAATCCTAGAAGAGAAAAAATATATATATTTCTCGGAACACAATGAAGAAAAAAATGTCGTCTTCTACAATGGACATTCCCTTTATGATTCGAGAGTAACATGAAAACTTTAACGCTCTGTTAGTGCACAAATAACAACAATCCGAGAGAGCTGAAGTCAACGAAATGTAAGTAACGCAATAAGTACAAGCAATAAGGCAGCAGTGAAAAGGAAAAATTGAGTACTCTTAAATTTGCATTTGAGAAGTGGCCTGTGCACACCGGACTAAAGAAGTCGGGAGTTTTTAACCTTATCAAGAACTCCTTGCGCCCGTTTCCTTTCCAGACGATTAATAAAACTTCTTTTGACCTTACCACTCGAGACGATTAATGGAATACTCGGTGAAATGAAGAAGGCGCGAAATCGCACAGTTTTCAAGGTTGCCCGGAAAAAAGGACCTCCGATAATCGATTGCCCATCAACCTTTTACATGTACTACACTTGACGGGACTTGGCATCCATTGCTGTGCGGGAAAGCTGGGAATATAAAGTATATAGATTCGTGACTTGACGCTAAAGACTGCACTCTGTTTTTGTCAATTATTCCTATACTCATATTACTTCATAATGCATAAAGTTCGCGCGAACCTTATGACATTTAGGCATTGCTTGATTCCGAAAGTTCGAGTTTCAATTTGTTGGAGCTTATGAGGAGCATCGCTGTGGGATTTCCACTGTAACTAATTTTTCTCCTACTTGTTAGAAAGTCTTCCCTGTAATTTGTGTTCATAATATTCTTAAGAATCAGCTACACTCAACTGCAGTCAATAAAAAACCTTAATTAAGGCTTCGTTTTCATACTTTTTAAGCTATTTAATTTCGGCCAAAGGACAAATATATTACACCAAGGCCTTTTAAAGAGTACTGCTTGCTCTAAACTTGAGTCCCTCAGAGGTTTTCTTTAGAGTGAGGTTGGCGAAGACGATGTTTGCCAATTTGCAACGTAAACACCCGCTTGGTACCCCCCATTAATGTGAGCCCCTTTCATGCTCCGCCAGTTCGGCTCGTAATTCTTTGAAACGAACATTTTCCACGGTATTTCTGGTTGTCTAAATCCACTCAGAACACTAACAAGTCCCTATTTAGCGTCCTTTTTTTCGAGAGAGATTTGAGCCCACATTTGGTGACCAGCATGGATGCATCGATTATCTATTAGGGCCCTGTGGTTCTCGCTCCGAAACAGCTGGGATCGCGATACCCTAATTCCTTATATTTCTGCGTATACAACGATCCGTTTTGTCTTTCAATTTTGCAACATACTCCGACCAAATACACGTGAAGCGAGAGCTTCTACGCCTCCAATCCATATTTTTCAAAGGTAATACTGTATTCTAGAAAATACATTTCCTAGAACGAATACCCCTAAACTATTTTCTAATGATTATTTTATAGCGTAGCCTTAAATACACGTTGCACCCTTCTCCATGATTTAACAGTCCAAAATTAGCATGAATAGCCGTCGGTTCTTCAATTCTTATTTTCTAAAGACTTCCTTAAGCTGGGCCACGCCTCCTAACTAACAGTAACGGATGCGCTTCGGCGGAGTGCACCTCAAGAGCCACACCCCTTCCCTCACCAAAAATATGCCCCGCTCAACCTTCGCAGGTCCCACTGATACCGGCAGAACCTAGAAACTGTTCGACTACAAGGCGAGTAGGACGGTAAAGCTCTCGTCTTTTACTTGTTTCCTTGAATCGGGATCCTGTACGTCTTTTTTCCCTCCTTCCAACTGAGTTTAATTAGCACTGTCAGTCGAAACGGTGTCGCCTTAGGGGCGTGCTAATAGCAAATGGGGCAACTCGAGATCTGCTAAGTGAACTTTGGTTACTTTGGGAGAATCTCTACAAATTTCTTTTTAAGAAGAAGTTTCGCTGTCTTCTTCATTATGGATCTTACGCATCGTGCTGCTAAGTGCTCGCCGTTTTTTGTTGCTCTGTGACCAAAGGAGAGGAAAAGATAATGACTGTCTTTATGAAGCGTCACCATCCCATTCACCACAGCACTCACAATATGGATACTTTTCCCTTTAGCAATCATACTGATTTCTTCGGTGCTTCTGCTGGGGATACGCACCCTGCTGGTCCGGGAGCCCAAGATGCAGAAACGATGCTCGTATTGTTGGGAGGAAGCTGCTCGCTTGTCGGATTGGCTTTCGCCTTCATTACTTATAGGTATTTGCTAGTGGCATAATCCCTGTTGACATATTATAGCCGGGAATCAGCGCGTTTGTTGACGTTCTCTTCTCCGTAAAGCCTCGTTGCGTGACCTTATACAACGGGTCAGTGGAGCTCGGTATTGAAGCCGTACCACATAAATGCGGTTTCTATAGCAATACAAACACAACAATGAACAAAAAGTGAGCCCTAAGGGCCGCACCCAGCAACCTTCCGAGTGCACCACTTAACTTAAAAACGAGAGCTTCATAATTACACACAAACGTTGTAAAGTTAATAATGAGCTACATTCTTCAGAAATAGAAGAAAAATCTAAATTCAATAAGAAATTTTCTAACTGAAATTTGCATGGGTAAACTGACCCTTTGTTAACTCGGGGATATTCTGCAGGAAATCTGCTGTATTACATGTCAGCCTTTATTTTTTTTATTATTCTCGAATTCGTTTTGGCCAGCAGCTACCCGCTAAAGAAATTGGATCCTGAGCGCCTAAAAAGCCAAGAGGCTGACGTTTTGTATCTTTTGTATCATTAACAGCAAAAAGGAAAGGGTTGAGTGGGAAGTGACGCAGAAGCTGGAATGGGTAAGTTTCCAGTAATGCGCCACTTACTAAGAAAAACGTGTAAAGTACCTGCAGGAACAAGATCGAATGTCCTGCTTAATTATTTTCTCCTGTGGCTAATAGTAACCCACCCATAAGGCAAAACAAATAACACACTTTCCCACGTGAAAAAGTATTTGCCTTTTTGTCAGTTGATTACTTTTACCCGAATTCCTTTGACACATCCTCAAGTGAGAGCTTTTTAAACTATCGGCTTGATTACTTCGCTGTAAAAAAGGGGTTCTGTTGATATTTAACCTGATCTTGTGCTCGACGTACAAGATGTAGACGACGGGTACACTTTGGAAGCTAAAGAAGTGGAGTAGAACTATCGAAAATTACGTTTTCTCCCATGTGTGCCATAGTGTGGAGAGAGAGCATCATGTTTGCCCTGAGATACTTTTTATAATCAACGGTCTAGCAATTTTCTATTGTTGCCCAGAGGAGCCATCTACGTTTCTACACTCTTTCTCTTTTGTTCCTCTCTCGTTTCTTTGGGGTGAGTTTTGTCCTGGAAGTGGAAAAGAAGTGAGAAAAAGATGCTGGCATGCCCCTTTTTGTAGGTATTTTTTTTACTACAGACGCTGTTGTTTTCCATTCCATTGTTGCGCTTGGAACCCCACTCTCTTAATGCTAGCCAGCAAACAGCTGTCCATTGTCATTTATGAGTTTTGACGTTATCGTATATATCTTCCTTGTCTAGCTTGTTCTCGGACGCTGTTGAGTTGGGAGGTCCTACGTTGCTGAATTTGCTGGCTTGTGTCTTCTTATCGCAATTAACCCACATTCTGACACTAGCCGTTGAAGACTACATACAAGTAAAAAAACATACATTATTTCGAGCACAAATTATAACATACGCTTAAGAACAAACTTTTCATTTAAAAAACTTTAATTACGTGGTTAATTATTTGGCGAATTACGAAGTTCACTGTAATTTTACAAATACTTTATTGCCATTGAAAGTATAAGGTAGCCTTTTTGCAGTTAATTCAGTTTGCAGCAGAATTAATACGAGTAAACATCTTGTTCATTCGTTATAATTTTACGTTCCCAGTTTAAAATTATCGCAAAATAAAGTTTGGTAGAACAACCGTTCCCACTTACCAACCTTTACTTCACGGATTATTATCAAATATTCAGCGATTTTGATCAAATATTCGGCAAAATAATCTCAAAATTAACATACATACACCTTTTTTCCAAGGGCGAACACTTGTGCAAGACTCTGATATTGCTGCAGCTTTACTTACACGTGACGCAGTTCGCATGGCTCTTTTTTCTCGCTTACGAGCTATGGAAAACCGTTCGCAAAGGCTTTTCTTCCAACACCGGCAATACTGAACACGCGTTCCTACGATTATCGCTGATTGGTTGGGGAGCCCCGTTGATTTTGACAGCTTTGGCAGCAGGTTTGGAATTGCACACTTCTTCAGGACCGCGCAATTACCTTAATCATCATTGCTGGATATCACAGCATGGTTGGAGTCATGTGATTTTTATTGCGACGGGGCTGCTTTCAGTGGTACTTACACTCAAATACTTATGGAAAGCTTGGCGTTTGGCCAAATTCATGTTTAATGTCACTCAATATAAGACAGTACTGGTGCGGACGAAACTAATCGTACAGCTAATCGGTATACTGAATGTGGCCTGGGTTTTAGGCATTGTCACTTTATTCGTGCACCAGGAAGCGCTTTGGACGCTGTGTCAAGTCTGTTTCTCCTTACAAGGCTTACTCATGGCACTGTGTCTCACCTGTGATTGCCAATTAATCCGCAGCTTCTCGCGACACACTCCTTTGCATATCAAAAAGTACGGAGCATCAGACGTCATCCATTCTAGTCAATTAAACCTTACCACATGGGATAATCCACCCCAGCCTCGACTTATTTGAATACTTTCTCACATCAGTATCACTTGCATGCGTATATGTACATGCAGACTTTTTAACTCCAGTCAAAATACCATATCCTAAGCAATCTTTTGTGTGTAAACTTTTGCCTGCAAGGGCGTTGTATGCATGTTATATTCTGGCACGCAAGTTATACCCCCTCCCCCATTCCCAAACGATGTGTAATACATATGATTAAAGTTTCTAAACTAGTTTCTCGACTTGCATCGACATTTCGTGCAGTAGTCCAGTTGCATTGTTGGGGTACCAGTCAAGAAAAGGTACAAAGCACAGCAAGATTCTGAATTGAGGTGTCCAAGACGTAACAAACCCCTCACAGAAACCAATTTGATTCTCTTCCAAGTTTTCGTGCAAAGTTTTTGGCCATATTGGGATGCAGAGCGACCTGCCCTTTTTAAATTCAATTCCAGAAGTTTTCCGAGTTCCCTTTTTTAGAACAATTGTTGGATGACAGTTTTCGCGAGAAGCATGTGGATATTTTATGAAGCATAGAAAAAAGGGGCTTTAATAATACGCCAGAGCAGCACTCATTTATCTTTTCCGAACGAGAAAACCTGTTTCCTTGATTAAGGGATGAGCGGTGTTGAAAAATACGGTACCTTGTCAAGTTGACAGCGCCTTGCGTTTCCTAATACGTTGTTACACTTCGGAGGTTATAACCGGTGTGTTCTAAAAAAAGAAAACAAAAATACATGCCAACTTATAATATGACAACTCCGGGGAGATAAAGTGGATATGTGAGGCTAATAAGAGCTACACTACAAAGCTTACGTTGATACAGTTCAAATGGCTTTAGAAATAATGAGCCTTACTGGATATCGCTGAAACTGCGTTACGCTTCAGGGTCTATGTTGCTTTGTCATAATTAACTGCTTTATTTTTGAGGTAGCAAGATTGCACGCATTATTCGTTTGTTGTGAGAAGACTGAAAACAGTGTTCCTATACTTCAGAGAAAGTACTTCCAGTGGGGATGAGGAGCCTCCAATTTGGTGGCTCAGTTGTTTGAAGTTCATATCGATTTCTGCCCTATGGTCATGGCGTTATAATGTAAGTGGATATGGATTTTTGGTTTGTAGTCAACCTGCGTCTCCATACGCGTGCATAAAAGTGACGCGGATAGTAAGATGATATATACTTCAATAACAGTCGGAAATTCTGCTTGATGGGAACGATCGATATCAACCTAACTCTTTCTAGGCTCCGCTTCTTTTTTGCTAAATGCGCGAGCTTTTTCAAAAGAATGTACAGTACATGTACTGTACATTCTTTTGAAAAAGCTCACGTACACAGTACAAAGCACTGTACACATCATACACGTTCTGGTTTTCTAAGAAAAATGTTGGAACTTTTGCGCCAAAATTTGTATACCTTACATTATGTAATGTGAGCGTTTAAAATTCCCACGAGTATATAATAACTACTTTACAAGTACTGCGATTACTGAATCAAAGTACATTACATCGATACTACACGAAACAAAAGGTTGTCACTGCAAAACCATACAGTAATTTTTTTTTAAAGTATACACATGTAAGTAAGAAAATGCATCTACATTTTTCATAATAATTATCTGCTTGTATAATTAAATTGTCTCGGTAGAGTTTGACGTGATATGTCAAAAGGAAGATGGATTTACTTCCGAGTGAGTCACAATTATTTTTTAACATTTTCTACGAAATTATGACAACAGATAACCTCCAGCCTTACCTACATCGAAGTCGAAGAATGTAATCAATTAAGGTATTCATATCGCATTAACCAAGTCTGCATTGTGCAGGAAAAATTCTACACGTGAGCTTTTCATCACCGCACTGCTTTGATTACGCATTCCTAGATGGCAAGTAATAAAATTCTTGAATATATGTTAAGCTTTCCCGTAGATGGCAGCTACGTCCTCTTTTCGTTATTCTGTTCTCAAAAGAAAGATGGTAAATGTCAAAATTATGACGTGTAGTAAATTCTCGTAATTAATGTGATTAAGCAGCCTGTAAGTATGCCATTTTAATTATTATCTATCGTTGGCTATATATTGGATAGGTTGTGTTATGTGAATGAACTCTCTTTCATGTAGTTTGGATGGTTTTGTACTTCTAATTTCAGGATAAATTAAAAGAGGAAGACGAGCAACACAAACTATCTGCGAACATGGTGAAACTTTATTCTTTAGCCGTTTTAAATCGTGTGCAATCGCCATCAACAGCAGCCATAGTTTTGAAGGCTGCTTATGATTTGCAATCCTTTGGTTTCTTTCAACGGAGTAGTGTGCAAGAGTTTATGGGCTTTACAGTCAAGATCGTGACGGAAAGGACTACTCCAGCCAATAGACAATCGGTTAAACAAGGAGGTAAATTGCTTTTATTGCTCTATCCTAGCTTCCTTATGTTCCTAAAGTAGACATCTTCTCTAGAGTACATGGTCCATGTTTATGTCAGAGCAGACGGATTAGCAGCAGTTCTCATTTCAGACCATGAATATCCTCATCGTGTAGCACACACACTCCTCATGAAAGTAATTCCCAGTATCTGTCCATTTGGAACCAGAATGTTGACGTCGTAAATACTTGTAGGTTTTGGATGACTTTGTTTCCAAAGTACCTACGTGGGCTTCATACACAAGTGATGCAGCAGCAGCTGAAGTAGCTTTTACGGCTATAGATGGCTATTTAGCTAAATATCAAAACCCTCGTGAGGCTGATTCTCTCACGAAAATCCAAGACGAATTGGACGAAACAAAAATCATTCTGCACAATACTATCGAAGCGGTGCTGCAAAGGGGCGAGAAATTAGACGATCTAGTATCCAAATCGCAGGGTTTGAGCGATGCTTCGAAAATGTTTTACAAAACCGCTCGTAAAACTAACTCATGTTGTAGCTTTGGTTGAACTTTCTGTGCTTTGCAAGTCTTCCTTTCCCAAAACCCAAGGTGTCCATGTCCCGTCGAGTGGGAACAACATTCCCTTTATCAACCTCAACAAGTCGCTGTGCTGTTCTGTTTTTTCCCCGCAAATATTTTCTGGTACTTTCCTTCTCAGTTCTTCTCCCGTTTTTATTTTGGCCAAGGAATGTGTTGTGTGTTGAGGACAACTGTTTCGGTGTGATGTGCCTTTGGCGACAGAATTAAAAACTATTTATTTTGCTTTAGACGTAATGCTACTCTGTGTTAAAAGACTTCCCTTCTTCGAGAATACATGGTCATGAATATCCCGTAGAAAGCAAAATTTAACACGACAAGTTGGATAGGACAACTAAAACTAGAAAAAAGAAATTTATTCAAAACTTCGTTTGTAAAAGGTTTAAAGGCATATGTAGTAGCTCGTCTTTTGTTTATACGGAGGTTGTAGATGTAACGTTGCACTGACAAGCCCACGGCCAATCACAAACTCCCAATTTGACATTAAATACTAAATCTGGGGGACAACTCTGCTGCTGAACTTCTGCCCCGTCGACACAGATGTAAAAACGAGAGCAATTCACGGGATCCGAAGCGTAGTACAGCCCTAAATAAACAGTCCCGTTTAGTCCAACAGAAAAAAACAATCAGAAAAGCATATGTTTAAAATCGAACCAGTTGTTAGAATGCATGGGCTAGCATAACTGGTAGAAGGCTGATACATCCCGGTGGTTGATACTTGTGGGTCTTTAGTTGCACTTGTAGGTAGGCTAGTAACTGTGTTGGTAGTTGTGATCGGGTCGTTACAATTATAATACGCGTTTAATTTCCGAATATCTTTCTCGCTGAACCCAATACGTTGACCAATGTTCACATCGTCTTTAGAAAAAAAAAAATTCTTCGATGCTGTAAAGTAGTAATCTTACCGTCTAAGGGAACTATTGTTTCAAGTTCTGCGCTGGCGTTTCTTGATAACATAGTTCGGCTACCGTGTAAAATACTGCCATAGTCATAGCTCTCGTTGAAGAGTTCCACACTTCCGTTTCTAGTTTTTATATTCGAAGAGATAGTGCAATTTTAGTCATATTGTATGTCTTGGATGGAATATGTATGCTTAATATACTCGTATTTTTTAAAGTAAGTTTCTTGGCCCGGTTGTATGTTACTCCACATAATATCCACATATCGATCCCTGTCAGGTCGATTGTGTTCGTGCCAGAACCCTGGTAAAATGGCATATTGTAAAGAAAAACTCGGTAATTGTAAAAGTTTAAACCCACCTAATGCATGAAATATCTCATGCATTATAACACCTTTGAAGTAGCAATTAGGGCCTTCGAGTGATATGTCTTGTTCGCCTCCTTGACGTCCAACTTCAGAGCTACAGCCATGAATTTTACGAAAATGAATGTAATCAACGGTGGAGTTTTCTTTGGGGGAAAACTTTACACATGATACACTCTCAAATTCGTGTATAGCAGCCAAAACATTTGATCGTTGATCTTCATCTAGTTGTATAAAATTTGGAAATCATCAAAAGAGTCCAATTTCTTAGATATATTTTTTTTTCCGTTTTTACTGTAAGCGTCGCTGATAACGTAGTGAATTGTAGCATTAGGCCATCGGAGGGTTGCATTCGTTTCGGCTACTTTAAGATATCCCTATAGTTTGTAGAAAAGCGATTTTTTCTTTTCTGAGAATTTTTAGTTCGCCGTTTAGCGTCAGTTAAACTCATTCGAGACTACAATTGAGACCGTATGACACATGTCATTTCATTACATGTCACATTCGGCTTTGACACACTTTCGTCAATGAGAACTTTATCATATCATATCAAGCCGGCAGATTCTCTGAAGGTTCGAACTCTTGCCACTCACTTGATAAAAAACGTGCCAAAGTACACTCATTGGGAAAGTCTTTTGTTGGGGTAAAGCAATAAACCATGCTATGCTATATGTTTCGTAAGCTTTTTTTTTTTTATTGTAAATTACCTGCGATTTCAGTACGATATCTCCTTCCACATAGCCTGTATTAATAAAATATTGATTATTTTCTGCGATATCCGTAATTTCTTAATCGCAAACGGGAATTATTTGTTGCATACCGGATTCTTCGTCTCCATTGGATGAAATTACTTCTACGGGCTGCGCAAATAAATTATGTTACTATTATAGTTCGAAATTACGTTCTTCAGTATCATGTCACCTGTAGAGTAGCAGCGGAAAGCAGCAACGCAAAAGTAGCTAATCTCAGCACCTCCATGCGAACTTATGCTGAACTTTAAAATGGAAAAGAAAAGAAGTGTTTCGTGTTTGCCTATCGAGCAACAACTAACCAACGCAAAGGATGATTATCTTGTTTTGTAATGCTAATAGACACGAGCCATGAATATTATCAGCCAGATTGCCGAATCGAGTTGTGAAGTCTTCTATTACTGTGAAGCCCAAAGTTCGTCCGGCGTCTTTTTCCGTCAAAGGTGTGTCGGGTCGTGAAGCCTCTTTCGAGCACTGGGGCTTCCCGTCAAATGAATTAATCGGGGTGTCATGCTTCTAAACATAACGATGTTTGAAGTAGGGGTAAATCCGACTGGTTAAGAGTATTTTGAAATGTAAATAATAACGTTTGACTTTATATAAGCAAAAAATGCTATAGCATCATTTCGGGTATACGTAAGGAGGCTCCCGTAATAAGTCATGAGCCTGCTATACTTCCAGCATTTCCATAGTAACCTGATCACAACAATAATGCAACCAGTTAAAGTGTACATGTGGAACATAAGTGGTACTATAGAAATGGCAACGAATAACCTGCTTACAAAAAATTTACGCTATAATAGCGTGTTGTTGTTATGAAAACACGAACAAGATCCGTGCTTATTCCAGTTCGTTTGATTTATTATTTTTCTGCCCATTTTGAGATCAACCGAACATTCTGTGGCCTTTTCGTGCATTAGCTGACCTTTTCGAGAGTTGTTCATAACTCATGTATGGTTGCTGGATCTTCGTAACATGATCCGCGCTCAGTAAATGAGTGGCTCTCTACGAAGATGTCCACTATTTTCATCTGCAGTTTTGAAGTCGGAAACCGTACTTATATTTGCAAGTAATGTAAAAAACCTACGAGCTAATAATAAGTAAGTAAAACTCTTCCGTAATTCTTTTTTTGCAAGTTGTCGAGCTGATGAACAGTTATTTGTATGCGGTCGAGGGTGCTGTCCTTCGTACAACAAAGATATCTATGTGTGGAACAGCTGGTATTTCTGGTAATATTAGGAATGTATCCTTGCTATAATCAGTCTACATAATTTATTACAAGGCTGGGTTTGGGACTGTTTGCCTTATTCGCAATGGCCGTAATGATAAGCTATTTGATTGCGGCTTGTAGGCCCCAGCAGACAGTTTTCCGGGATCAGATACACGGAACCTATGGGTTGCGAGAAATATTAGGTAAAAAAATCTTAATTAGCAAGCCATGTTTCAGGTTTTCAAAGTATTCGCGTCTGGTATAGGGATAAGAGGCTCCGCTATAGGCGATGTTGCGGCTTTGTCATCCATAACCGGGCCAGGGGGCCTCATTCAACCTATAGTGCCTTCAAAAATGAACCCGGGATGCCAGTTCGTGATCCCGAAATCAGTCTTGGTCCTAATTATCATGGTGACTCTGGTTCAATAGGGTTTCCGATGGTGTAATAATGTTGGAGCCGTTATCGCCGCCTTATCCAATCCGTGCGCTGCAGGAAAGAAACGGCAGACAAAGCGAAAACCATGTCGCCAGGGACACTTTAACTCTAGATGATATTGTTTGACAGGCAAAGACCAACTCAACTCAACAAGCTAACTTTAACAGCCTTGTATAATTCCTCAAACTATTGTATCTGACAATTTGAATTGCGCGCGTAAAGGGGATCGATACTGTACCATGCAGCAGGGCCAATTATGTCAGTAAATATTATAATTGATAGTAAAGTTATAGTAAATGTTTTATGACTTAACGTTTAATTTATTATTTATCTAATAAGAAGTTATATGTTTCTACTAATAGAGTTTGCATAACCAGGATCTTGTAAATACCTTCAAACGCGAAGACCTTAACTATATCGATGGTCTTTAAACCGATACCGATTTCTGCGCTGAATTTCAAACTGGACGTCGACGTAACGGTAGGAAAACACTGAACTGTCGTGGTGATTCTTGTTCTTGTATATCTGTATGTGGAACAAATAACACAACACAGTCCACATTTCAACCAAGTCTTGGCTTCATTCAGATTAAGAGTAAGAATAAGATTAAAGCTTAAACACCAAAGCAAAGCAGGATTTTTTATTCATACAAATCAACTATCAGTATCAAGAATAATCATGCTGTCTCGTGTCTCTCATAGTCATTATAAGTTACAAAGTTTGTATTTCTGAAGACATGTGTTCTGTTTGTAGTTCTCTTTAGACATGGCAGATAATGCTGAGGAAGCTAAGGTAGACCCTTTCATGGACGAGGATGAAATGGTATTTTGGGGACCAGTGTCAGAAAAAGAAAGACAAATTCACGCACGGTTGCCAAAAAAAACCACAGTTCTAAGCCCGAATTCAAGATATAGGTAAGACGGACAACGGTTTCTTCTTGATACAAACTAAACTTTGACTAATTTATGTGGACGAAAAGATCTCTTTGGCAACCTAACCTTCCCGATGAAAACCAGGCTCATGGAGTAATTGCACAAGCTTTGGAAGAAGACGAGTATTACTTTTTCCGCCTTAGGACCATTAGCTTTCTATACTTAGTAACGTTTAGGTTTCTTTGTTCCAGTGCCGCGGGTAAGGAAGCCGACAATCCAAATCAAGAGGAAGTAATAATTTCCAGCAACGTTATCCCTCCTGAGATGGTTCATATTGTTACCGGCTTGGAGTGCTTAGATCTATGCGAGAATATTCCGGCAGACTTGCATTTAAGCTTGAATCAACTAGCTCCTGACTTTGCTTTACCAAAAGCTGAAAAATCACAAGCAAATCCGACACAAGATCGCCAATCTAGCGTGTCAAGCCTCATGAAGTTTTCCATAAGCTCAACCGAGGGGCCAATAAGGCATGGAGAAATAGAGCAAGCAGAAATACAACATTCCCAAAGCCACAGCATCTCCGACGAAGAACACGAGGAAGCTCCCAGCATTGCTTCCGAGGAAGACAGCAATGAATGGAATGCTCCAGTTGAACGAGATTTAGATGACAACGATACTAGCAACGATAGCGGTAGCATTGATATGAACGATACTATTGAACGCATGGAACGTTTACTGGCCATGGCAGCAGAAATGGAACGTGAAAATAACGAAAGGCAAGAACCAGAAGCCGCTCCAGCTGACATTAAAGAAGAAGAGCGTATCAATCAAGCGGAAGAGAAGGAAATTCCTGTAGTAAAAGTGGTGGATGTTGACAAACCAAAGTCAACCCCTGCCAAACCCCCACGTGGTCAAAAACCGTCTGAAACTCCCAAACAAACCCCTATTGCGCGAAAATCAGCCATTGCCAAGACCCCTTATACGCAATTGAGCAAACGCCTCGCTCTTAAAGTCCCTAAGCGTAATGCTGCTCCACAGTTTGCAACTCCCAAGCCGCCAACCAAACCAGCCCTTAACATGAATCGAAATCGTCAAATGCATTGTGCCAATCCACACTTATTGGTCACTCCGTCCCCCAAAGCCCCGAAATGCACTGCAAAGACGAAATCGAATATGGAATCTAAATTCGTTGCCAAAACCCAGTCTTTCATTCCTTTGGCTGTTGGCAGTGGTACTGCCCATGATCGCTCCGATTCGAGTATCAGCTCGACAGCAAGCGGCAGCAGCTCTTTGGGAATTAAGTATGATTTGCCCGGCCGTAAGCCCACGTATCAGTCTCAGAAAGCTAAAGCGCACTTGCAATCTGTTCAGAGTCCCATTGGGCGTTATATTCGGGACGAGAACCAGCCGACGTTGATTAAGCAGATCCGTCCCAAGTTGAAGAAAGTGGCGAGTAATCGGACTCCGTACCAAGAAAGTGTCAGGAATTCTAAGGGCGACTGGTCCATCGTAACCGAAGCGAAAACGCAAGCTCCAGCAGAAGATAACAAAGAGAATCGAGAGCTGTTGAACAAGAATGTTCCATCATTGCCCATCGTTTTGGTGGAATCTGCTCAAGGATCTATCGTTAAGCCCATGATTGACCCGAAAGCACCTGGAGTTTATGGCAAAATGGAGAAGCTTATCAAAGGAAAGCAGAATCCAATGGTTATCCAGCATTTTGCTCGAGTTAAGTTTGAACACCAGAGTGACGTCACAACAGCAAAGTCATTGGTTCCTCACTCTTCCTCGCCAGCCAAAGAAATTCGCGCTGCGCTGCTGAGCAAAGGAAAAGCAGATGTTTGCGTTTATTCTCCTAACAAGAATCGTCCCACTACTTCTGATAACTCGGAACGAAATTTGGAAGTTTCGGTGTTGCAAGCGTTTAGTGCCAAGAAGACTCTCCAAAAGCGTTGAAAGATTCGATGCAAACCAAGATTCATGGGACCAAACAAAACGGCTTTTACTTGTCTATTTTTTCCATTGTCTTTTTTCTCCAGTCAATCGAAGTTTTAGTGGCTTATTCGGGGTTTGGAACCTCGTAAATATTCCCTATTGTATCTTTCGTAAATTTATTTGTATCTTCAAACCCTGATTATCTTCATTTAATACAATATACCCTGCTTTTCAAAGAAGATAAACAGAAGCTAAATTGTTACTTTGGACTTTTCCTATGTAATTCGACCGTAAATATTTCCGCTGAATTTTTTTTTAGTTTAGTAAGATGGTTTCACTGTCGAGGATTTTAGGAAGTAATTACGGTTTTAGTACCGTAGTCCAGTGAAATCTACTGAGACGGAATGAGAATCTTCGTCTTGGGAATCCGACTCCAGTGACTCGCGTTGCCACCAACGCCGTTTTGTTTGGGTAAGTGGAATTAGCAAATCTCTTCCAGGTTGGCTCAAAGATTAATTTGTTTTTGGGGAAACGAAGAACGATGTATCCTGAACTTCAAAGAAAGGTTCTTTTGTGTAGTATTGTATGCATGCACTATACACAAGGCTTGTATGATATTTCGGTGTCAATTAGCACAAATTTAACGCTAAAGACGAATCAGATAAATAGAAAAGAAGTTTGATTATTAGCACGACCAAAAGTTGACTTGACTGGGAAGTTCAAACAACTTTTTTGAAACATTGCTGATGGAAGTTCGCCCAAACAAAACTCCGAGCAAAAACGTTCAAACTGCGTTTCAAGTTAGGAAAGATCTTTCTCAACCAATTCAAGGTTGCTTAAACCTTACTTTAAATTGTGCATGCTGTCCACGTAATTTCTTCATTTGTTTGCTGCGACGTTGAGCATTTGCTGAGCAAGCGGGCCATAAAACTTCTTGAACGAACTAACGGTCGAATAAATTGTCGGTCCCTAACGTCCACGGGAGTCTTATGCGTGCTTGTTCATGCCCAACTGCTCTCCAATTTCCGTAATCAATCTTACATTTCCAAATTTGGTGGAAAACTCAGCTCACACCTGGGCAACATACGTTATAAAAAGGCTTCGAAGGTTTCACATACGAAGTCTTTAAGCTTGGGCAAACACTTAAGCATGCTGTCCTAGGAATTTAGTTTTGCCATCGTTGGGAATAGTTTTGTGCCATCGCTGATGAAAACACTGTGCTAAACATGCTACGAACATCCAGACTTAATGTTTGGCGCGGAGTTATTTTACTGTGGTGCAGTTATGCTGCAGGTATTAAAACTCTTTATTGATTATGTGGTCCAAAAGCATTGTTGTAGTTCCTTTGGCTTGACAGGAAGTCCTTTATTATAGAATAGGTAATTTAAAAATGTGGCAGAATTTTTGTGGACGTTCTTTAGCTGAAAAGTATAGCTTAGTATAGCTTACAGGCAGTTATGTTCCAGTGAATAAAGCGAAGAAGGTATATAAGAAACAGAAACTTAGCCACTGCTTCTCATCAGTTACTGCAGCAGCTTTTTTTTTATCGAGGGCGGAGATCGGCAAAGCACTTTAATGGACTTGTCGTGTTAGCATTTAGCCCCCCTCCCCCCTCCCTGTCTCCTTGTTATTTTTCGACGACACCGGTGACTTTTCCGTCGTTCTAGATCCGCAGGAAGACAGTTTAAGAAAAGCTAGAAGGCTTTTTTAGGTGGCCTTTAAGCTATCGTTCATTCCTTGGGAAACCTTTCATTTTTGTAGGTAATCCGAAAGGTTCCTTTCTAAGTATAACTAAAATCTACAGGGAAATCTGTTCATCAGCAGCATGTAAATAAACATCTCCCGTTCACCGTGTGGTCACTTTAGGGAAATAGATAAGATGTGGTCGCACGATTTCATGATTATATTCCCCACTTTACGATCAACAAATGCAATTGAAATCAAATGCAAATGTGAGATAGTGTGCTACTCCGTAAAGAAAAAACAAACTATGTGAATTTTACACTCTTTTTCAAAGGACTTTTTTCAAATGTTATATAGCAGGATCGCATTGACACTATAGTGTTAACTTTTTAATAGTAACTATAAAACGTTTCCATTTCGAACTTTAGTACCTACGCAAGTATTTACTAAAACGGAAGAAGCACAATGAGTATTCGAGTAATTTCGCTAAGTAGTTTTTTCAGTAATTTTGCTCTTTCGCCACGTAGATTTTAAATTTTACAGCTTCTTTTGCAATATGTAGTGTAGTTTATATTACGATCTCGGAATATTTATCTCCTGTTTTGCAGGAGTATTTTACCACTTTTAAGGTTGAACGTAATTCACTAATTTCTCTTTAAGGCAAATTACGTATAATCAATGTTGTTTTTTAAACTTACAAGACATAACAGCGTAAAAGTGTCCTGGTTGCATTTATTACGATCTTGGCTGCCTGAGGTTAATGTTTTGTTTGAATGAATATTGGTTTAAATAAATATACATAAAAATTTATGTATCTATAAATTTGTTGTCTAGTTATGTATCCGCATGTCAATCACACACAAGGAAAGAAAAGAGGGGAAAGTCGGAGCAATTATGTCTAATGTATACATATAAAGCGTGTTTTGGCGGGGTGAGCCATGTTTACCGTCTACTGTCGCCTGCATATCCTTTTTTCTTTATGTGTGGCCATTACAAGTGTATGGCGTTTTATGCTTTTTCCGCTTGACTGGGAAAAAAAAGTATAGCTGTCTCGCCAATTTCCGATCGACGTTGCCAAACAAAAGACGAGACTTCTGATTGTGTGTATATTTTAGCTCAGGAAAGTACAGTGACGTGCTTATGCACCACATCCAGTTGCCAGGAAAGGCGGGAATTAACATGCACCACTTCCGGTCTCTGCTACACGCAATTCCTGGACAAAAAGGACGGCGCCAATCCTGTCACACGTGGCTGTGTCAAGTATGGATTACGAAGCAAAACAAACTCATTATCCTTTCCTTTCACATCACTTCTTTCTGTTTATGGTACTGGGTTGGCCACCGTAGTCGCAAAACGCCCTTATTATGCGAAAACCGACGTCCAGCCGGGCTAGCCCAACATCGATGGCCAACTTTGAATTGTTGCCGAGACGATTACTGTAATCAGCACACTTTCCTCGATTTAATCACCGCCCAAGAACAAATTACTGAACGTAAACTTCCCGTGATTAACAATAAGCCGACAACTTACCCTAAAGAGTATGTTTTGCATTAGATGAACGCAATATTTCTATAAATGATGGTCCGTCATCCAATAACGCAAGTTCTGATGGGTCATCCAAATCATCTTTGTTTGCCGACGACACTGTGGTAATTGTGTTCGGTGTAGGAATTACAGTCTTAATTAGTATGGGTATTATCGGATCCATTGTCCTACATCGACAAAGATAGTATTTTCTGTCCATATACAATAATATATCATTTCGACAAACCTCGTTACACTTCTTATATAGAGTTTAAACTGTAAGCCCAGCTAAGTATTATATGAATTTTGTAACTTTTAAGCCAATTTAATTTTGACTGTTGTGGACCGAGAATATTTCCATAGACTAATGACAAGTCGGATAGTTCCGCCAGGCCGAAACTACCTTCCCTAGGGTTCCAAATTTTCCAACATTGATGCTGTTTTCGCTGTAGTTATGCAAAGCCTAATGACAGTGCCGCAACCTTTTATTACTACGCAGTCTGGTTCTGGGTTCCTGCCTAAAAAAAGAAAAGAAAACGTGACATGCGTCAAAATTTGCAATTTTTTATTATTATACCTCCGTTAAGAAAAGTATGTTGTGTTAACCTTTGTTTTTTTGCACAGAATGTTGGCTAATAATGGCAGGGCCTCTTTGAACTACTCTTGTACGTGTATATTTAGCGAAGTTTGATGTAATGTTATATCATTGGTCTATGGATGTTAAAAAAATTGCGGGTTTAACATGGATAGAGAATATTTTCCGGTCACGCTATGTTGTCTGTTAAGCCTCACAACTATAATTACCGATGTTATATATAATAACGCTCCTCTTCAAAAGTCTCATACATGTAGGAAAAGTTCCTTGAACGCTCGAAAAGCCAAACCACTTCACTTACACAACTTAAGCTAACACAAGTTATATTCACTCAGTGTAAGAAAATGCGCAGAAAATGTGTCTTGCAAGTCAAATAACTGGTTAAAAAGTACAGGGTTTTAACTTTCCTTGGGGTTTTCTTGTTACGACCTGGAATGAGGGTATGCACGTTGTTTGAGAAGTTGTTTATGGAGGCAATTTTTGCATATAGGGATTGCGTGCAAAGCTTCGTTGGCCACTTAATGGACAAATATGGAACGTTCTTTGTTCGGCCGACGAGAATTCACCTGCGGCTGCAGCAGGCCCATGCTTTCCTCCCGGTCTGTCATTAGGGGAGGAGTTTTATTTCTCTTCCCAGAGGTCCCCTATGTTCTGTTATGCGTTCAGAGCCCTACAATTTGGAGAGCGTATGGCGTCAAAAGAAAAGCCCCCAAAAAAGGCTCAAGTAGGAGGACACTATGTGGAACTTGCTCTTTCGAGCCGTTTATGCCCCTAAAATATTCCGTGAAGTTCCAGCATACCACTTTGAGCACTCGAGATAATGGTTAGCTAACTCCGACTCTTTCGCGTGGGTCTTCGTCGCTTAGTCTGTTTTTGTAGACACTTGTACCGGCTTTCCATCTCCGGGAAAAACAAAATTAGGATCTTTTTTAGTACACTATTTTTTTTTTGCTTTTTGGAAAAATAAAGACCAAATAAAGACTTCACACGAATAAAGACTTCACACGACTATCTTAAATTTCTCGTTCCACTCTGCATCATGGATAGGAAAGGATTTCTACAATTGTCTACAAAAACTTTGTTCTACACATTTATGCAAAATTGAGGGAGGTCTCGTTGATACTTGATACAAAAAATTTCGGTGTAAGCTTTATTCCTTCAGTTTTGAAGGCTCTTTTATTCCCTGTTTGTTTTCAAGTGTAATAACCTCGAAAGAGCAATTGGGTGTTGTGTTTGCTGTCTGTTTTGTCAAAATATCTTGCCGCGGATGTTTAATGGTAGGAGTGTAAAAACGTCATTTACAGGTGGTTTACGACCCGAAACGCAAAGCACATAGCTTCCAGCAATATTTTTGTGCCAGCTTGTTATAATGCCGGCTCCAGCTCTAGCGTTCTTATCTTTTGCCTCCAACAATAATGAAAGTCCATAGCAAGGCCCCGTTCATTATTAATTTTGAATAGAGAAAGGCCCACAGGTGACACTTTTATAACAAGTGGGACTTCTTATGTCTCCTCTATGTCATCAGCAACGACGGCCTTTTTTCCTTTTCGACTTTTTTTTTATTTTGTGCGTGTGTGTCCCCTTACCTGGTTTCTGATCACGGGGCCATTAGAGCCCCCAAAAGCACTAACGGTCAACAACAGCCATTTGTCTTGTTCGTTTTCCTAAAAGCCTTGAAGTCTGAGCCCCACTAAATCCCAAAGACAATGCTTAAAGATTATAGAGCCCCCTTTATATTTTCCCCTTTTTCCAGACCCAAAACCGGTATCTGTGCATATTAGGTTCACGTTTTCGAATTCCTCCATATCTTGAGTGTCCAAAAAGCTGGTAATTATTTTAAATGTTGTCTTCGAGAACTTGATCTGAAAGTTGAATATATTAACACTTTTGGGGGGAGAGAAAATCAAGAAAATGCTGCAATTGGTAAACTTTCTAACTTCATAGAGTTATTTCCTCGAAAAGCTATGGAAGATAGGGAAGGTAATAGGCTTGGAATCGAGTAGATTCATCTAATTAGCATTTTTTTTATCCTGTTAAAAACTTTTTCCTGGTTGTGGCCCTTTGTGAAATGGCAGGGAATCCCGACTAAAGTCAATATTGGTCTTAGAATCCGCAGGAGGTCTTAACCCCCGTCAGCACCCTGAGAAACCTTCTGCCGGGTAAGGGAACCCGAGGGTTTCTTTCCTGCTAGGGAATAAGAGGGGTCTTGCCTACATCTGGTTGGGAGAAGCTTGCTCTTGTAGCTTGATTGATATCAGTTTTCTGAAACTTTGACGGAGACGACCCACACGCCGACCTTAGGTCGCCATGCAGATCCCTCTCGTGACCTGGCGACATGTCTGGTCTGCCCACGCTATCATCTTCCGAGTTCTCAATGATCGGTCCTTCAGAGAAACTTTTTTAAGCCTTCCCAAATCCGGGTATATCGGCATCATTGAAGCAAACAATCCAATCGGGTTCTTAAGCCACTGGCAGCTAAAAGCGTGCTTTACATTCCAAAAGTTCTACTCAACTAAATTAGTGATGTATATTTCGCAAAAGTATGCCCATGTTATGCAGCAATTAGGTTCCTCCAGGCTTTTAATTTATGCAACGGCAACTATGTCAAGGTATAGAGAATCTCTTTGGTTCTGGTGGGATTCACTTAACCGTCTTAGCTAATTTCTTAAAAAGACATTTTTTTGGTCGAATGTTTGCTTGGTTATGGCAATAACTTAAAAAGGGAACCTTTTTCAGGGATCCTAGTGGGGTAAAAGTGCTGGTACTAAAAAGGTTCGAGAGGCTGACTTAAAATTATGGGCACCATCTGGAAACCTTTATTTTAATATGGAACCGCAAGCTGGAAGGAAACGAGAAACTGGTTTTGTTATCACTGTGCTATGTGCAGCCATTCAAGCAGGCCAAACTCCCATCGGAAAGGTACACGAGAAAGGTTTTACGGTTTTATCTGTTACTTACTCTTCTACCCTTCCTTTTAAAAAAGGAGAGAGAAAATAACAAAAAAAATCGGCCCAGGAAGCTTTTATGCAAAACAGGGCCTGTCATCACACTGCACAGTGCTTTCTGTAAATGGCTTTCGCTTTTGGTTGATCTTGTTTGTTTATTTGTTGCTAGATGACTGCCAAGACCCTATGACTTGTATGTTTATTCTACTCGGACAATGACTAATTGGGTATAAAGGTTATTTGGACTTTACAGACATAGTCCCCTCCTCTTTTAAACACATACAGCACGCATAGTAAAATTCGCCTATTTCCTGTTGTGTGTATGTACCTTCATTCACCCTTTGCTTCCATTGTTGCAACAAGTCATTCAAAAGCACGCCTGAACGCTATCGCAATACTTCTTGGAGTTGGTAATTTTATCGCACTTTGCATTCGCTAACATGAACATGCATGCCTTTCTTTATTGCGAATTAGCGGTTAACTGGTTATAATAACGGGGCTTTTATAAACGAATTTCATTTCGTAAAGAAAGCACACCCGAAGCCAAGTTTTTATGGTCAAAACTAATATTGTAAAAGCTTCCATGCCATAGAAGTGATATAGCTGCAATGTACGTTTTTTGCCACTCAGTAACGTCGCCATTGGCCATTTACATTTCCATCTCCTTCCCAAAAGAAATCCGAGTCGTTATAGATATTGGTTTTAAGTGATTTTTTGTCACTTTATTACTCCACTCCACCTCTCCCCACTGCTCCTCCTCTCAAATAAAAAGCACGGCGCCATCACCACGACCTGTGGTACGCATATAGAGAGAGAGATCTCCCAATACCAAAACACTACATAAACATTTTCTGTTTTAAAAACCAAATTAACATTAATGGACCGAGCGGGCTATCTAACCCCTCCACCGACTCTTTGCTTGTTGACGGGTAGAAGTTAGGTCCCCAAAGTCGCAGTTTTGCGACAGTCTGGAGCCTGACAAAGTCTCGTCATTCCCGAGTTCCCGTGGTGATGACAATCTTCCTGGGTATACTATACTGTTTGCCGCGGCGGAACCTAATGATTTGGAGGGGGTATTGACTGGAGTCTGATAACAGTGACGCCAGCGTAATTACCGATCCTGTATACCTATACGTCTATGCCGAGTCCTTAGTTAAGTAAATAAATGTAATAGCAGACGAAAAGAAGTCGATGGAATGGTATGGTTTTGGTTTGGTTTGCTGCTGCTGCTGCCTGGTTGCCTGTCAGACGGTAATTAGTGTGCTGGGAGATGGGCAGGCCTGGCATGGCGCCTGTCTGTCGGGCGAGATCGACCGACTAAGTTCCGAGGGGGCCCTTTTGCCTTTGCTTTTTGTATCGAAACACTCATGCCAGCAGAAACCCCTGAGCAGTAACCACGCCTACCGTGTATACCCATCCCTTTGGTCTTTTCCTTTTCGTTAGCATAAGCATTCGGAAATGTGCGTGCAAGACTATAGAACCGGCTGTACCGCTAGCAAAGTCAGTTAGTTGAATCCCAGACTTGAAATCGTAAACGTGCTTTCGAAAAGCTTCTGTTGTAGTTAGTGTCGTAACTTGCCAAGTGTATCAAGTTTCTTTTAATCCTGTATAAACAAAAGAAACGAAGAACTCAAGTGCCTTAGGAAGATTCGTCATGTGTGATGCTCAGCGCTACAGCCACGAGTTTGGATTAATTATCCGGTAATATTCCTTCCAGCGCTTTCTTAGCGCAAAGTTGAAAAAAGTAAACATGGAAACAGCAAGACGAGTGTGGTGCTTCGTTTTAATTGTGTGGATGCTGTACTGCTGTGGTCGTGTTGATGCTGCAGCCATATTAGCTCAACCGCAATCGAACACAGATTCTAGTCTCAGCGAACAAAACGCTATTAATGTGGCCTTAGAAACGGATTTGCAAACTCTACGTGACAACTTCAGCCGAGGTAAGAATGGAAACCAAGTCGAAGAAGACACGACTTAGTACATAAAATACAGCTGCTCAGTAGTTAATGACCATGATGACTGATGCATTTTTTTGTTTACATTCTTTGCAGAAACCCGGTGCTATTGTAATTTGCCGGTGTGTGTCACCACGGGTTACATGTGCAAATCCGCCTTAGCCACCTGTTTTTCCGAAGTCGTGAATCCGCAAGATCTGTCTCAAACTCGACACGGATGTCTGGAATTGCTCAACAAGTAAACACAACGTTTATTCTTTTAAAAAACGGGTAGCTTGACGTACTGTTTATTTAACGAAGTCCGAGTAAAAAAGCTTGGGATTACGCGTTGGAAGAGAGAGAAGAGGGGAGGGAACTAGCTATATACATCTGTAATCGCATTCTTACTAAGAAATGACCTCATCTCGACAAGTGAGGATGGTGCACTAGTATTCCCGGTTTGAAACATTCCAAGAGAGACGCCATGCCAAGAAGCCATGTATTGCATTACGTTCTCTAGCTTGCACCGAAGTTTTTTTTCGTTTTTTTTGTACAGTAGAAAAGAAAGATTCCAAGAGTGATAGAAAGTATTATGATGGCTTGCCTGCTGTTCAGCCTGGCACTGTCTTGATCTGATCATGCACGGAATATCCGACGCCTAAGAGCATAACGTATAATCTTTGCAGGGCTCTTTGGACTGAATCATAGCTTGTCTTATAATACATACACACACGCCGCTTTTGCCTTCTAGGCATCATAATCTTTGTTGCATTTGTTGGTTGTCATAATAGACAACTTTTTTTACAAAAAGAATATATACCCTGGCACGCTAGGAATATAAAAAAAGGCAAAGCAAGCTGCATTTTCTTGCGGGCTCGATATTTTCAGAAGGGCTGAAATTTGTGTGGGGTTACTTGGAAGCTTCTTTTGTATGAAGAGTATACAGTATTAATGTATGTTTGTTGTAGTGTGCGGTCGGACACCTGTCGCCCCAGTCATCGTCATCATGAGCACCACAAGCACCATCACGACCAACAACAGCAGCAGCAACTCCAACAGCAACAAGCAATGGTCTTGTGCTGTCGAGACGACATGTGCAACTACGTGCTGCAGGCCAAGGCCAACGACTCCCAAGGTATTAAGACTTTTCATAAATTACATGACTCCCAGACAACAATTTGCTTTTACTCAATTAAGTATAGATACATTTAATTAAAGTAAAAGTTTTGGGTTGCGCCAACTTTCTTTTCATTTTTAGAAAGGTAATCGAAAGTATTTCACGCCGCTTCTTGCTATTACCAAACGACAGTATGTGTGACTGCTTTCTTCGTTTTCTTAATAAAAAACAGCAGTGTATTTAGCGAAATACCAATAGTTCTGTTGGGAAAGCACTTGATAACGGTTACACTTGGCAACTTTCAAAACGTCGTGAGGCAGACGGAGCCTTGGAGGCAGAAACAAGTGTTCAATTTCAATATTTGATGCGGGGTTCATACGATGTTCTCTTGAAATACGTATTTGGCTATCTCGTTGCTGTTCTGTCTCCCCGGAAAACTGTCGCCATTAGCTGTCAACGTCGAAATTACCCGTTTCTAGGCTTTCGACTTGAATAATTTAAGGTCCACTTTTTAAAACCTATCCAAGAGTACTACTTAAAATTAGTTCGTATTTCGTCGGCGAGGTTTCAGAAAGAATAAGCTAGTTGCAACATAGGAGTTTCTGCTTAAAAATGTTCGATTTTTTAACGGGTTTTCATTGGTATGCCTAAGGCTACATAGTTCTAGCACAAGGGCTCCTGTCGCGGCTTGTTGTAAATTCCTTCCGGTCAAAGCTAGACCTTTCAGAGTGTTTGCTCAAGAAACAAAAGGGGGAAACTTGAGTATAAAACACTGGCAACGACGGGGAAAATGTCAAACTTGTTTGTCTACTATAACGTGTGTTGTTTACTCATTCCCGCAAGTTGGGGTTAGGTCTCGTTTTCTTATAAATTCACCTTGCCAGAAGATTTTCTTGTGTGTTGCAGCACATAGCTCTACAAGCTCTAATTTTTCGCGACGCACGAGGCTCTTTTACAGCGTAGTCAATCAATATTAGCCCAAACCCGTTCTTGTAGGTTTACACCCCGCATTTTGTTTTCCTTTTAGCTAAAATTCCATGGGCATGGGTCCACGTCAGGATCGGCACTTTAGCCTGCGAAGTATGCTGGTATTTGCATAGACACTCACTATAACCGGTTTCTCACAGTTTCTTCTAACCAAACTCACTTGGAAGTTGAGTAGTCGGGTTTTAGTGGCGTTCCTAAAGGAACCAAAGACCATGCCACATGCTCATGAATAGAACAAACTTCTTATCATCACCTTAAGTTTCTATCCTTTTCCCCCCTTTTAACTTATCGAACTATTTTGTTTCAAGAAAAGTTAGCAGCGAAACAGATTATAAAATTTGTTGGTAAAATACAGAAAACGAGCTCGTGTGTGCTCTTCCATGACAAAGGAACATCCGCGCATTTACCCATTCTGTGCTAATGAGGTTCGGGTAGGAAAATCGCTATCCAGAACCCTGTTACTTTGGGGTTTTACCTCTTTTAGAGGGTAAAACGAACCACAGGGCGGGTTTAAAATTCGTCTTGATTATGCTGCGAGGGTATTCCGCGTCGTTAAGCATTTCCTTTCGATACTTGTTGAGTATAGTTTTACCTGTTTCCTCCTCGTGTTCTTTCTCTTATCCCTATGGAACAGAACCGTCAGGTAGAGTGAAAATCGGTCGTTGAGGGGGGAATGACGATGGGTTCGAACTCGAAGAAGGCTGCTTTTAAAAGTGTCCTCCCTTAATCACAGAGCACTAGGTTTCGAACAAAGATGGGAAGCTCAGATTATCATGATTCTTTCGTTATCCTTACTTCTCGTGAATATTTTTTTGGGGTGGTTCCACTATGGTTTCACCAAAAGCCCTAAAAGATTATCGGGGTTCAAAATTATGTTTCTAAAATATTCCTTGACTGCTGACAAGCTAACAAATATTGATCTTACAATAGTTGGCACATAACTAATCGCTTCTTTTGTTTCGAATTTTAGGTCCAACTCAAACACAAATACCCAACTCATCGGATATGTTGATGGCTAGTACTTCCATTTCGGCTGCGTCCGGAGTATCTCAGCAGCGTCCACAGCAGTCGTCAGTTCCCTTTTTGGGTTCGTTAGCGCCACTGCCACCGGGTTCTAATTTAGCAGCCGGAAATTTACTGGTAGGAGCTGGTCCGGTACCTTCGTCGGCTGATCTGTGGCTCAAAGCAGCTACCATTGCCGTGCCTATTGCCGGGGGATTTATCCTAGTGTTATTGGTTCTACTAGCGATCCAGATGCTGAAAAGAGACCGACAGTTGCCCCGAGTGGATGTTCGTAATCATCGTCATCAGGTGGCTCATGAATTTGACATGCAACGCACTTGCGGACATGGACCGAATACAACCTGTGCAGGTTATAGCACCGCTACGAGGTCCATTCCGAGATTATGGGGTAAATCCAAAACGCAGTGTAACAGGCCGTTTCTCAAGACCGCACCGCCTAGAACTATTTATCCTGTGAAAAGCAGAGAGAGACAACCAATGCTCGTTGTTGATCACGACAAGAATAAAGATGCCTCCAGCATTAATCATGTCATTTACGCTATGCCGGCTGTTCATCATCATCATCACCATCCGATTCGGCATCACCCCTCATCACATACCAACGAAAAACGTAATAGCGACGTATCGTAATTCACAAATATGTCTATTTTCGTAATGAAGCGAAACATATTATACGTCACGCAAAGTTTTTTTCTCCCTTTCATTTTGCTTGTTCGTCTTTGAAGCCAAGAAAAGTCATTTTTGTACATAATGGTTGTTGGGGAGATTTTTATTTTGTAAGGTCATGAAAGTCATGGGAACAAAAATTGTCCCATATTCTATACCTCTGTAACACATACATTTATGTGAGAATCAAACTGCGTAATCGGGGTATTTTATTACTGGAAATGTGTTGCGTCGGTACTCCACTTTCCTACGAGTTGTAAATACAACATACTAGTGATATTTAAGTGAATAGCCTTCATCGCATTTAATTAGTTCCCAGTCGTTGGAAAATGGGCCGCAGACGTAAACATACTGACGTGAAATTTGTTGACCATTAGCCATGTTTTAGGCTATACCTTCGCGGCATAAACGTTCATCGGGGCTCCATTATATATGGCAGCCGACCAAACTATAACAATAAATTTGGGTTCATTGTCCCACGAACGGATCGCTGTGCGTATACAAATCCCTTTAGATCAATTTTATACAATGAAGAAGTCTTCTTTCAATTCATTCGACGGACCCGAAATAAATCATTGCACCGTGTCTATTAACTTTATTGTTATAGGCACCCCATATGTTTAGTCACGCGGTGTGCCTAATTTGCGTACTACTTCGTTATTTTTAAAAGAATAATTTTACGTATCCAATGCGTGTTCTATGAAGACATATTAGGCGCAAATTAACTTCGCCTTGTGTTTGAATTCCGAGGGCGACTGGAAAACCGTAAGATAATTTGCACCCAATTTTACGCAGAGATTGTAGGTAATGAATACTACAAATTTGCATAAGCAGGTATAAAAGAATAAACGATCAATCAGAGCTTCCATTTTCAGCTGTAATTGTGTAAATAACTGATTCGAATGCGTTATAATTTTCGTGTAAGCGTCATTTCGTGTCATGAATATAGAAAATGTTTTATTGAATTTTCATCCTGTGTCTGATACAATGAAAATAAAGTGTGTGGAAGCACCGTTAGTGGCGCTATGGCTTCGATTTATCTCTGGGAATTCTCTCATCCTCCCTATACCTTCGAGCCCTCCACCCAGTCAATTTGGACCAACGTAAACATGTATATTGGGTGTCGTATTGTTTGTGTTATCTTTTTCCCAATTAATTAACCAAGCATGGGATCTCGTAGGTAGTTAAATAACTTTTCTAATTACGTTAAATATTTATATCTAAGGCTGTGAAAGTTTAATACGAAAATGTACTTCTTAATAATAAAAATTCTAACGGTTACATATACTAAATAAAGTAGGTCAGGCGTTTTGATTTAATCTAAATAGTGCAATACCAATAGACTACCCGGATTAAAACGCAGTTAGCCTAGCTAAACGAATTAAGTTTGGTGAATGAAGTAACGGATATCAAGTTTCTATTCCTATTGTATTGATGCATATTTTCCGTGTTTTCTCGCCAGTCGTTGGTTCCATCCCAATATTTCGGGAGTGGAAGCCGAAAAGATGCTGTTGGAAAGAGGGTTTGATGGAAGTTTTCTAGCTAGACCAAGTCGAAGCAATCCTGGTGATTTTACACTTTCTGTCAGGTAAAAACCATGTATGGAATGTAGTAAGAAATCAAATGTTTTATTCTACAGGCGCAATGGGGAGGTTACGCATATTAAGATACAGAACACGGGTGACTTTTATGATTTATATGGCGGAGAAAAGTTTGCAACTTTAGCTGAGCTTGTACAGCATTATATGGAGAATCCTGGTAATTTAAGAGAAAGAAACGGTGAAGCCATAGAACTGCGATATCCTTTGAATTCTGCTGATCCAACTACCGAAAGGTCCGTCGTCTTTTAAACTTAAATATTGAGTTAATAATATCCTTTATTTATCCAGATGGTTCCATGGCCATTTATCTGGTAAGGATGCTGAAAGAATGATCCTGGAGAAAGGCAAAAATGGTAGTTTCCTGGTTCGAGAGTCACAAAGCAAACCAGGAGATTATGTGTTATCAGTCCGAACGGAAGACAAGGTTACCCACGTCATGATTAGATGTCATGTATGTTATATAGACTTATATTTGGTTTTGCTTTCTTCTAATATTTATTTATTTACATATTTTTGTAACGTTTTTAGGACACGAAATACGACGTTGGAGGCGGCGAGAAGTTTGATACCTTGTCAGAATTAATCGATCACTACAAAAAAAATCCCATGGTAGAAACGTCCGGCACTGTTGTCCATTTAAAACAGCCCTATAATGCCACTCGCATTCATGCTAGTGGGATAGACAGCCGAGTGAAGGAGCTCCAAGTAGTATATGAAACCGTTCCGGATAGGCTGAGGTCGTAAACTAATACTGTTCTGTTGTAGAAAGAGAACAATCTTTCCTGTGGCAAAGGCGGTTTTTGGGAGGAGTTTGAATCTTTGCAGCAACAAGAATGCAAACACCTCTACTCTCGCAAAGATGGTCAAAAGGCCGAAAACAGGAACAAAAACCGTTATAAGAATATCTTGCCCTGTAAGCGCTTCGGGTTTTACTATAATGTTCATAATACTTTTGAGTTTCGTCTGAATAATGAGTGTAACGTTCTGTTTTCAGTTGACCATACGAGAGTTATTTTAAAAGATGTGGATACTGCAACGCCTGGTTTAGATTATATAAACGCTAACTTAATAACAGTAAGTTCAATCGCATATCATGACTTGATATAACTTATTTCCATTCCTAGCCTGAGGACGATATGGCTCCTGAAAAACCAGCTCAGTATATTGCAACACAAGGATGTTTGCCCAACACTTGCAACGATTTCTGGCACATGGTTTGGCAAGAAAATAGTCGTGTCATTGTAATGACGACCAAGGAAATGGAGCGGGGAAAGGTAATGTTTAAAGCGTTGACTGCTGAGATATTTCTTGGAATTTTTTCTTACTTAGATCAAGTGTTTTCGGTATTGGCCGGAAGAAGGGCAAACGAAAGAATACGGTAAGATTGGTGCGGTCAACTTGGGCGAATCCACCACTGCAGATTACACGTTACGGGATTTGCTTGTCAAGAAAAATAACGAGGAAAGACGCGTGTACCATTACCATTTCCTCGTATGGCCCGACCATGGTGTTCCTGCTGACCCTGGTTGCGTCTTGAACTTTTTACACGATGTTAATGCGAGACAGGAAGCCGTGCCTGGCGCTGGACCTATTGTGGTTCATTGTAGTGCTGGAATTGGGCGAACGGGTACTTTTATTGTCATTGACATGATCATCAGTCAGATTAAACGACTAGGTAATACTTTTACTTTCCAATTTCCTGTTTAATTTTTCAATTTTAACATTATTTTTACCTGGTTTCCGTATTTACTTTGTAATTTCTATTCGTTGTCTAACTTCCAAATTAGTCTTGGGGTTTTCATTTTGTTTTGTTTCTTACTTTCAATAGGTTTAGATTGTGAGATTGACATACAACGTATGGTGCAAACAGTACGCTCACAGCGTTCTGGGATGGTCCAGACAGAAGCGCAGTACAAGTTTGTGTATATGGCTGTGCAACATTATATTGAAACTATTTCACAACGCATGCAAGCAGAACAAGTAAGATTTTTTCAAATCTTCTTATTAGTTTTTTTCAAAGTTAGTGTTTTAGTTATTGTTCCTGACTAATGTTTCTTGTCTTTCAGAAAAGCCTGCAATTTGGGCACGAATACACAAACATACGTTATACTAGTGAGGTGGTAGGGGGGTTGGGTACTGCTGTACCAGCAAATTTGGGTACCGACCCTCGCAATTCATTGTCCAGATCCACTTTGTCATTACCAGGCCCTATAGCGAATTCTTTGACTTCGTTTCCAAGTCCTGGAGCTTGTATTTCTGCCACAATGCCCAGAGAACGAGATAAGGATAAAGAGAAGCATAAAGGGCCTAGTCGAGCCAGCTCGGAGCAACAATTACCTATGTAAGCTATATAAATAAATATTTGTTCATTTAGATTAATTAGTGATACTGTTTATATTAAACCTTTCTTCTTAATTTATTTTTTGAAAACTTCAAGGCCTCCAATTATGCTGTCTCAGATGTATGCCAACGTTCCCCTGAAAGAGCGCCGGACTTGCGGTGTAAACATCGGACCTCCCCCTACCTTCGCTCCGCCCCCTCCACCTCGTAAACTGTAAACACATCTATCCAATCATCTACCCTTTTCTTCTTACGCGTATGGTATCGAAGTTAGGAGACTATTAGCTTTAACTTCAACCCCTCGTAATTTACACATTGCCCGACATCATGTCATGGCGTTATGCAAATGAGGTAAATATTACCGGTTTTTTAGCCACGTTTGGGAAGGTCAAATATTGTTTTGCAAATTGTATGCTGTTTTCCATTCCTTTTTAATCCCTCCTTAAGCGAGACTGACAGTAAGCGACTTAACAAACCAATAGTAAGTTTTTCCAGTCAAAGTGAAGTTCTAATTGAAGTCAACGCGATAAAGCGAACAATTTGATTGTTATACCGGAAGGGAATAAGTGAAATGTAGGGTTATAAGTAATGTAGGTTTACTGTATAATTCATTCAATGCAGTCCTTTCCATTGCCAATTCAGTGCATTAGTTAAATAGTAGACCAACACGAAAAAAATTTAAAAATGACATCACCCAGCAAAAATAGGCCAAGGTGTACATCTTAATGTTGTCTCGGATCTCATGTGCTTTGTTATGGATTGTGGACTAAACTTTGCTGGTTTATGGAAAGAGTATAACCCCCATTCACGCGGTTCAATGTATAAAAAAAACATGAATTGAATAGAAGGTAAATCACATGGTCAGATATATAGCGCTTTTATTACCAAACCAAAAAAAATGGAATTTATTACATGGAACTCTAGAGGGTATATAGTAAGAAATGACGGGAGAGAGCTTTTTTTCAACGTAATAAGTAATAGGAATGTTTCTAGCACAGTTTTCTAAATGCTGCTACATTGGGTTGATGCACATGCAAAACAGAGACAAATAAGGTGTGTAAATTACCTTTTCAAGAAAGCCACTATACTTCAGCGCTAAAAAGAATGAAATAAAAAAGTTCAGTTTTACCACATACTAAAATTGAGATATTTTGTTCACGAGACTTTGTCCGTAGGTTTTTTTAAGCAATAATAGTACTTTTTTCTCCCCGTCTAGCGACAACAATACTGTGGAAGGACATGTGAGGTATTCAGGTACAGGCTTTGGATTTTCTTGATAAAGCCTGAATTAGAAAAATTATGCTAAAAAAAATCAAGTTTGCATTAAAGGAAATAAATTAAGGGGTATAGGCAGGAAGCTTGCTGAGTAGTGCACGCTCTTCTTCAGTATCGTCCCGAGCCAGATAAAGCGTATGGCCGACTCCAGAAGCCACTTTGTGAACGTAGATATCCGCTAACGCTTTTACTTCCGTAGGAATTGAAGCTGACTTTTTAGTCTCACCCAAACCCTAGTTTATTTTTTATAAAATAACGAATTAAGTAAAAAAAATTCGAGGAATTCTTATGTACATACCAATTCTCCGTAAGTCGGATGAGGTCCCCAAGCAATGACAGACTCGTCAGCCGTCATATTAATTGCTGTGTTGGAGCAGGCAACACTACGGATATCCCAACCAGACAAGTCTTGCACTGGTTTAGGGTACATGGCAGCTTCACCGGTGTTCTTGGTTTTACCCCAAAGATACACGCCACCTACGCGTAGCAGAAATAAACGAATTAGTTGTATTTCGTTCCTAAATAATGCTAAGTGCTAATAATACATGTAAAAGAAGGAAATAATCATACCAACTTCGTTGACAGCCATGCTAAACGCTCCTCCAGCAAAAACTTTGTTAACCCCTCGGTTAGGGCCCGCAAAGAATTTAATAAGTCGAGGAACCAGTTCGTCTTTTTGTTCAGCATGTCCTAAGCGTCCATACCCTCCAAATCCCCAGGAAAACGCTCTTTTTCGGGAGTCAGCGGCAACCTGATGCATAATGGGCTGTCACTAAAAGTTGCAAAGCAATTTAGAGATGAAAGCTTACGGTGTGGTTCGTGCCGCAAGCAATAGCAACAATATCAACGCCGTCGACGGGAGCAATGTAACCTTCTTTGGATCTTTCAATAAACGCCACAATTCGTTTTGGAACGGTCTCGCTTGCAAATCCCAGCTTGTTAGCACTGACGAAATATTTACCGTCACTATTGTGACCCAATTGACCGTATTCTGGTGACCCGAAGGAGTACATCCAGCCTTTGTTGTCAAGAATGATGCTGAATTCTCCTCCACACGCTACTTTCACGATAGGGGGGCCTGTGTAGCTAATCTATTGAAGAATATAAGTTATAAAGTTAGGATGCAGCCATGGGAATTTTCTGGCATTTACTTTGGTGGGAGTCTTATACATGGCCATACTATTAGAACCTGTACCACACTGGCCAGCTTTGTTATCTCCACAAGCGTAAACTGCCCCTTCTGAAGTTAGGAAAAGCGTATGACTTTTGCTGCATGCAGCATCTACTATAGTGAAGTTCTTGTTCTCAAATTCTTCGACAATTGTAGGAACATCTCGCCTAATGCAATTGAACAGGTTAGATTTGACTTCGTAAAATAGGAAGTTAATGTTACTTGTTTGGGTCTCCTAACCCAAGCTGATATTTCTCATTACGACCCCAGGTCATTACTTGACCACTCTCGGTAACAATTACACTGTGTGTGGCAGTGCTGCCGGAAACAATGAGTTTCACGCGAATACCATCCAACGAGGACAATCTGTGTGGGGTCCAAAGATTACGGGCGATGGAAGAGGCACCTTTGGAATTCTTAGGTAGTTCTTTTCGACCAGTTAAGTCCCAGTTCATGCCACCACTTATAAGTAGGGTGCCAGCAGGATTTTTCTGACGTTCAAAATAAAAATAAAAATGAAGCTCACCCTCAGTTGTTTTTTAAATTAAATTTACCGGATCAACTTGTGTTTTAACGGTACTGACAGTACTGTTAGTTTTATCGCCATTAACATCAACTGGATTTGTTACTTCGCTTGTTGGAGTGGGATTTGACTCTGGGCTTGCAGGTAATGCCGCCTTTTGTTCTTTTTCTTTGTCTTCAGAATCACTGAGAACGGAATCTTCCGATTTTTCACGTTTGATATTTTCAAGGGGGTACTCTTCTGCTTTTCTCTTGTCGGCGGACATTGTGTAAAAGCGTAGACAGTTCACTGGAAGTTAACTTAATTCAAATTTTTCCGCGGAAATTTTGACAGTCCCAAAGCGTCCCCAAATGACCAAACAAATTACGGTATGCCGAGCTTGTGAATCGATTGCCATGCAACTTTGACTTCAAGTTCTAGTCTTGTAGTTCGACGTTCTCTTTTTAGTAGTATCATTTCCTGTTGTAAGTATGAATTAAATGGAAGCTATTATTTGGAAGCATTGCATTTTAAGGTAATACGTAATAGCATTTTAAGGTAATACGTAATAGCATTTTAAGGTAATATTGTATTTATGGGTTATCGAACGATTCGTAACCTATGGCAACGCTGCCCAATGAGGCGGGAACAGAGTTTCCTCTAAATCAAGGTACAATCTAGGTTATAAAGTCCGTGGGTCAATTACACCAACTAAAAGATGAAAAAATCATGACTTACCAGCAATAATATAGAGGGTATATAAAATACAACTTATGCAAGTAACACTCTTCGGAAAACTATAGTTAGTCATAGTCAGCGGAAAGAAATTCAACTTCACTGACTAAAAATCTATGTGAATCTACGTGCATTTTACTTAGTAATG